>VWYI01032826.1:252-45029 GCA_013399455.1 Anthoscopus minutus | reverse complement strand
GAGTGAAGGGACAGGGCGCAAGGGAGAGTGCTCACGGGACAGGACCCAAGGGACAGGGCTCAAGGGACAGGACCCAAGGGACAGGACACAAGGGACAGGGCTCAAGGGACAGGGCTCACGGGACAAGATCCAAGGGACAGGACCCAAAGGACAGGACCCAAGGGACAGGGTTCAAGGGACAGGGCTCAAGGGACAGGATCCAAGGGACAGGATCCAAGGGACAGGACCCAAGGGACAGGACACAAGGGACAGGCAGGGTCCATTTAGGCTGTGCGTGTCCCTCCTGTGTCCCCCGGCTGCCCGTGTGTCCCAGCCGTGCTCTGGGGAGCCGATTCGATCGATCCAGCCAGGAGCAAACAGCCCAGGTGGGCAAGAGTGGAGTGACCAAAGCTTTTCAAATCTCCTGAGGTCTCCAATTGCATTTGCTGTGAGCTGAGATCTCCTGGCTGTGCCTGCAGCAGAGTCCTGCCAGCCCCTGCCCTGGCTGGGCAGCAGCTGTGGCTGCCAGGCTGCTTCCCAGCTGTGCTGCTGAGCTGAGTGCCCTGCTGAGAGACTTCTGGAAACCATGTGCTGATGCCTGGAAGAGCTGGAACAGAGGCTAGACAGAGTTAGGGGAATAAAGGATATTTATTGAGAGGTCACCCCCAGACAGTGTTACAAATCAGGCTCTGTCTGGATGGCTCCAAAGTTGGAGGCCCAAGGGAGGGGGCCAGTCCCAAGATCCCACTCTTTATCTGTTTGGGCCCATTTGCACACAGGAGCTTCATTTGCCCGCCCTCTTCCTTCCACGTTGTTTCACTTCGAGCCTGAAGTCTGGAAAAGGTGTCCTTGAGTTCCAATCAGAGTAGGATTGTTGTGTTTTCCTTACCCTGCGAAAGGATCTCAGCACCCTGAACAAAAGCCACACAGCAATGCAGAATAGAAAACCCAAAAGCCCAAGGCATCATGCTCAAACTCTTGCCAAGGTGCTTGTTACCTGACCCTCTGTTTGAGGAAATAGCTGCATTTTCCCTGCAGCAGCCCAGAATATTGAGGTGCTGGAGTGGTGGTAAAGTCAGAGGGTCAGGGAATAGATTTTCTTATCTTTCATCGAAATGTAAAATCTCAAATTGTAAGTGAAAATCCAAAGGTGTATTTGGAACTACAGTGTTTTGCATGGCAGCTTTATGCGTTGCTGCTATAGCACTTGGCTTGTGAAATTATGATTATCACTTGAAAAAAAAAAAAGAGAATAGGGCAAAAACTCCTACAACGTTCATTTGAGAGGAGACAAGTGTAATCAAACCCACAGATATCATCAATGGAATTGAGCTCTGGTTAATTTAAATCCATACTGAGTCATTCTTGCATTCTGCTCTGCAGAAGTTACATAGAACAGCTGATCTTTTTGCTGCAGGAGAACATGATTAAGATCTCACTACCCAAGAAGTTTGTTTTAAACTAATTTGCTATATGTTTATGGGAACAAACATGTTTCCACTCTACAGCATTGCATTAAGTGTATATATGGTTTCAATTGGATTCTTGCCCCTGAATTTAAAATCATTTCCTTCTAAACCACACATTACATCAAGTCAATTTTATATTAAGACAACCCCTGCAATACTGAAATTACTTTTACCTGTGCAGATCCACGGTGAGTTTGTGTACCTGGATATTTAAGTGCCTGAGCCACATGCTTTAGAAAAGAGGACACTGAAAATAAAGGGATTTTTTTTCCTTCCTCATACAGTGGATTTGTGGCAAGGAACAATTCGAGGTTTTAAAAAACTGCAAATTACAAAACTTGGGTTTTGCAGGTATCCAAATGATGAATTTTCCATGCATTTCCTCCATTGCATAGTGTCCAGTGGGAGTGGCTGAGCTGCAGCGCTCCCAGTAAGGAGTGTTCCTGCTACACCACTTTAATGTAGGTGCTTTGTAAAAATGAATTTTAACTATTGAGAAGCAGAAATGTGTGGCTGAAGCTCAGGATAAGAAATGGATATCTTTTAAACAAAAGTAATTTGTCTTCTCGAGGGGAGGCTGTCCTCAGCACATATTTTATAGCTTTTTTTATGGAGAACTTGGCTTCAAGTATTAGTCTTTCTTATCAACTAGTAGCACACTTAGCTGTGTGTACAGGATTGGGATTTAAGAGTTTTCCTTTTTCCTTTCTTTCCTTGCCACTTTAGTGAGTGAAATTTTACATTACTTCAAATATTCTTTGCTAACATCCCTCAGATCTTGGGAATCATAGTGAGTTCATAATTTACTGATTTGTGGGATCTGATGTTCTGAGGCAATGACCAGCAAATTGTTTGGTGGGTTATTTTGTAGTTTTGTTGGTTTAGTTTGGGGGTATTTTTTGTTTGGTTTGGAGGGTTTTTTTGTGTAAAATATGGCTTCTCTGGGGAATTGTCCTTTATCCTTAAGCCTGACAATATCAGACAAACCCCTTATTTCTATTTTTTTTTTTTAAATAGATAACATGATCTAGTTTTACTCTAAAGCTCCAAACTGTCTCAGTGATGTTGGCTTGCAGTTTGCAAGCTCTGAGACCAGCCTGTGTCAGAGGAGCAGTAAATGTGCAGAGATCCCTCTGGGAGCCAGGCCTGGGCTGGACTGCAGCCCTTAGGAAGGGGTGGGAACTGAAGGTCTCTGTTTCAGGGTGCCCCTCTGCGAGCCACTGGGTGATGCAGCAATGTCCTGTTTACATTTTCATCCTGCTTGTGGAACCATCTGAGAGACAGGCAGAATACTGGTTTCTCTATTCAACCTGGTAGTGCAAAAGGACTGAGTTTCGTTTTGCCAATTAAGAGACAGCATTAATATAAAAACAAAGTTGTAACAGTCCTTTTAGAGGGGTAAAATCACATTTGGAAAGTTTTCTAGTCCTGATTTCCTAATCCAAAACGTAGAGTTGGTGGAATTACTTTTTTCTCGCTTTCTCAAAAACAATTAAAATTTATAGTTTTAATTCATGGCTTTCCCTTAAGGGAAAAAATAGTAAAAGTCCTAGAACATTTTCATTTTAACATGCAACTATTCATAAATAAATTCTGGTAAATTCATATGTGGGCATATATATATTTTTTTTTTATATCCATGATGAATTTTGAAATTTTGATCTGTAAGGTTTGGAAGAAAATGTGACAGAACCCAAACAAATCCTGCCTGGTCCAGTGCCATCAGTATGTGGCATGGTCTGAAGGGTCACTTTTCCCATAGATTAAGCAAGCATGGAGAGATGTTACAATATGTGTGTGGAAGGAAGGCTGTAATCTGTAAATTCACACCTCTGTGCCTTGCAGCTATCCAGTGTGAGGACCAGGCAATAATGTCCAAACTGTTCAGCAGAGAAGAGGAGGAGCTTAACAAGCAGCAGACATCTGGCCAGAAAGAAATGCTATTAAAAAAAAAAGTCCAGAGGTTAATACTTGGTGGTGAGTTTTGGCCAGAAGGCAGTGAACAAGTTTTTTAAGCTGTGCACTAAGTTAGGAACACCCTTCAATGCTGAGCTACTGAATGAACTCT
The DNA here is from genome assembly GCA_013399455.1 of Anthoscopus minutus. Taxonomy (NCBI): domain Eukaryota; kingdom Metazoa; phylum Chordata; class Aves; order Passeriformes; family Paridae; genus Anthoscopus; species Anthoscopus minutus. The sequence continues at coordinate 41,513 of VWYI01032826.1, read as the reverse complement.
ATCTTAAATTACTTATCTTTACTGGATCTTTTCATTCTACCTCTGCTGCCCCAGAAACCTGTCACACTGAGCACACCTCTATCTTTAGATAAAAAGGCTTTTTCAACTCAGCAAGTTGTGGTTGGTTGAGATAATGCAAAGTTTTGATAGCTGTAAAATAGCCTTAGCAGAAATGAAAGAGACTTGAGCCAAGAATCTTTGTCAAAAGTTAGTACCTGTCACAGGTTTTTCACCAGGTTCACTACTTTCAAGAAGACCACTTTAGAATTAAGAGGAGTTGGATGTAGGTTAAAACAGAATTATCAGTTCTCAGTGGGGGTCTGCCTAGAGATAAAGCTTGGAACCAGAAATCCATACTCTGTGAAAAGCTGCCTTAAAGCAGCTTCTCTTTGGGATGGTGGTAAAAGTGCTGCCAAGAGCCTTTAATCCTGGTGATCTGAGTGTCCTTAAATTAACAGCAAGAGCGATAAGGATCTGCAACACAGGATGGATTGTTACAGGTTTGAGGGTCAGATGAAACTCCTGTGATGAAGTGTGGCTGTTCTTTCTCTCTTTGTCTGCCTGTGGGTGCATGACAGTTTCCTAAAAAACCTTGCCATCTCCAGAAGCTAACTCAAGATTTAGAAAATGCTGGCTCAGTCATTGCTTTCTGAAGTATTTAGTGCTTGAAAAGGGCAAAGGTGTGACAGGGGGTAAGTATCCTCACCTGGGGGAGCCAGTTCCTCTGCCAGGGTCAGGTTCAGTAGCTACTGATGACATTCTGAGACTCCAATAAAAGTGCTACACCTTTTGATCAATATTTTCAATCAATTTTAATTGCTGAAGAAGGCGGTTTGTGAGCCCAACTAGGAACCTCAAGTCAATTTTAGAACTTTGGCATGAAAAGAGGAATTTTAACATGGCCTTCTAAAATGATAAAGGTAGATTTAATCATTGCACAAATGTATTCAAGCATCAAATTACAATCAATCATTTGTTCATGTATTTTTGTACTTCAGTATACTTCCATGGATACTTGGAAGTATCTTGAAGATGAGTGCCCTTCAGTGGGAAGTGCTTAGATCCATTACTGTCAGAAAATATTTTTCAGATCAGTAAATGATATATTTTATTAATTTCTTTTCCCCCATCTATGCCAAATAATGAATTGCCTTTTATGATTTAACCTTGGACAGATAGGAATGTCCTGGCAGAGTGCATGCACAAAGGGGAAAACCCAGCAGCACCTCAGCCTGGTAGGTGCATTGGTGGTTCTTATGCAGTACACCACCAAAGCCTAGCAGTACAGGTAGAATTGTTTTAAGTCAGGCAAATCAAAAGGCAAACCTATTTTTAAAAAGTTTTTCTTCTAATGTATAAATATATGCTAATATATATTGAATACTTCTGAGGTGATGGAGAATTTTTCAGAATATGCTGTTCCCATGCTATCATGTTGGCCTATAGATTTTCAGAGGACTTAAGAGTCCAGAAAGTTTATGCCACATATGGGATGACAAGATTCTGAACCAATTTATCTCTAAGAGCAGCTTTTTGCAATTTGTTCAACTCCATTTTCTGAAGATGAAGCCTAAACTGACTGGGCATAGATGTCCTGAGGAAGCAGAATTGTATCTTGCATCTCCCTGGGTTTATAGAGTTCGAAAAGTTGATTATGTGTTTTCAATAGCAATTTTCTAGGTCAGTAGTTTACTGTATGCTGGGAGATGTGTAGGAGTTCCTGTTGCAAAAATGCACGGCAGATATGATATCATAGGATGGCAGTTTCAGAACTACCTTGGTTTTTTTCTTCCTTCAGTTCCTATTTTTCAGGTTTCTGTACCAAGCATCTGGGCTGCTGCATCAGATCTGCTGATCATTAATTTGATTTTTCCCATGAAAGCAATAAAGCAATGAGCAAACACAGTGTTAAGGTACTTAAGAGTGTGCATTAAAGTGAAATGATATTCAGCGGCAGCAAATGCTAAATTATTTAAAACAGAGAAGATAATCTAGAATTCTTTGGAAATAAGTTTTCTCTGAGGCAAACCTATCAGGCTGCAGGGAAAGGAACAAGTAAAGATGCTGCTATGTAGAGTGGAAGAAATGCAGAATATAGGAGCATAGGATTTAAACCCTCTGATCTAAATCTCCACAGGACCTGTGCAAAAAGAGCACCTAATGCCTACTCCAACTCTTGCCATCCACTGCAGCCCTCAAAGCAATCTCCCAACACTACATCAAACCTGCATTCTCTGGGAAAAGACCAAAAGCCAAACCACGTGTTATAGGACAAGAGCAGTCTAAAAGCTTTTGTTCTGTTCCTTAATCAGTTAAGGAAAATGCTAAGAAGCCCCACAAATGATCCTAAGATTATGACTGCCCACCAAATCAAAAGCTCTTTTCTGGAGCCCCAAGTGACTAAATGGATATATAAATAAAGTACAGATGTAAAATAATGAAGGAGATTTTTTTTTTACAGAGGACACTCTGTACCCTGCTTTTCATCAGTCTGGACAGATAGGAAGCCTTAATTCTATAGAAAACAGGGAAAGAGCTTGCAGAACTTTTTGATGTCTTTGTGTCACCCTCAAGTTCTTTCTCCATCAATTATCTACAAGTAGATTGAATCTAAATCTTGCTGCTTGTTCTGCATAACTACCACAAGATGATGAAGAGGGGTCTGGAGACCGAACTTTTCTTGTCTCAGGTCCTGCAGCTTACTCCTTAACTTGATGAATCTTGTTTAACAACCCTCTCCCTTCAGCTCTTCAGAATGTTCCATTGTGTAGTGAGTGATAATGAAAAGGAGCAGTGTTTGCTTTTGTAATATATGCCATAATTTACATGAGCTTGTCATTATCTCAGCATAAAGGATGTGTAGGAAAGTTTTGTGCTGTTCTATCTGTCCTTTACTCATAATTAAGAATGCACTGATACAGATGTATCGTAGGCAGATATTATCCAAGTCCTGACAAAGAACCAAAATTATTCATCTAATCTATCATGATGGCCATCTTGAATACTAACTAGGGCAGTTCTTGATCACAGTTGTCAAAAGACACTTTCACTGTGCTTCTGCCAGGGAACATCTTTGCTGGCAGATACTGTCTTTCATATGAGCTACAAATCTCTGCTGCTTCAGTTTGCATTTCTCTGGCCATGAAAATCATAGCAGCATAAATGTGTCTGTCTTTTCTTCCTTCCATTCTCCGTTGAATTTATTTCTATAGAGAAATCTTTCATGACTTTGTTAACATGCTTTCCTTGGCAGGGTAATTCTCAAAGCTGCCTGCATTTTATTATTTTTTTTTTAATACGTACAATTCTATCAGTCCTTCACTTCTGCCTGTGGGGTAGAGAGCCCAGAGTGGAAGATCTAATTCTGTTCTTGGCATTCAGAGTTTTGATTCTACTGACTTCAAAGGAGTTTATTCTTATTTATCCTGTGGATATAATAGCATACTTAGGCTTTATGATAGACATTAATGTGGTGTTTTTACATAGCTTAAAATTTAGTTCCACTGTAGGATGAGTGTGTAAGTTCCCTCTGACATTGCACACACCATGAACATCCTGGAGAGAGAGAGTTTGACCGTGAACAGGAGAAAAGATTCAAACCACCACAGCAACTTTATGGGAAATTTTATCACACCCAAGGGATGGAGTTTGTCACTTGGGAGCTGTGTGCTTTGCAGCCTCAGTGAGACACAAAAATTTATTAACTTGGCAGGCGTTTCCAGTATTTTATGATTCAAGGGGCAGGATCTGTTGCATATTTCAGGAGTACTGGCCAAGTGATCTACTTGGGGTTCAATTAGTTGGTCTTAAATTCTTGCAGTCCTGCTCTAGTCCCTGGTGATAACTCAATTTTTAATAGAGTGTTTTCTTTCTATATTAAATTTTAATAAATTAGGGCTCAAGTTGTAGTATTGATTTTGAAAATGCTTAAAGTGTGAATCTTCCTGATTCTCATGTATTTTGAATGCTTTGAAAGTAAAAGCTGAGGAATCATAGAGGCTCATAATTTTGTCACATTTGGGACAACTTCTGAGCAACAATGGAGCTGCTGAGAAATCTGGAATATTAAATGTAGCCAAAATTGAAGTCCCTCCTAAAGGTCACAGGTGTACTGGGCTAGATCACCTCAACAGAAAGACTTTGAGTATTTTACCATAGATAAAGAATAATTCACTTCAGAAGCTTTCCAGAACTCACTTCTGAAATTTTTTAGAAAACAGGGAGTTCTGTGGTATACCCAGGATGGAAAACTTCAGCCCAGCAAAGTCACAAACTGCACAATGCTGGGTGACACACTGGGATGGCTCAGGCTTCTGGAGGTGCAAGCACCACTGCCACCTCTGTCTGAACTCAGTACAAACAGTATCCTCTTCTGGAAATGCAAACCGGCATGCTTCTGCTAACTCAGCTAGAGGATTGAATGTCTTCTGCTCTATCAAACATCTTTGTGGGATGATGGCCTGAGATGTCAGATGGAAAACTTTGGGAGATGCTTCCCATCAAAGGCATCTGGGCTCATTTGCTAACAATTTGGCTGCTTGAATTTTCTTCTAGGTCATTGTGTGGACAGGTTACTGTCAGCTTTCTGGGCTGCTTTATTCTCCTGACATAATTTTTAACTTAGTTTGTACTCTGAAGAACAAATGCATTTCAGTTCTGCTTATGTATAAGCGTGTGGATAAATTCATTGACAAGATTTCTTTGCAGCTCTTCTCCTTGCTTCTAAAAGCATGATTGCTGCTGTTGTGAGTTATGTTTTCAGAATACTAAGTATGTTTGGGATAACATACACTTGTTAAAGTATCCCAAGATCTATTTTTCTTTGAATTTGAAGAAACAAGACAGAACTCTTAATTTATAACAGTGCATTCTTGGGTGCAAAGCTATAATGTGTAAATCCTCAATGTACACTATGTTGAATTTACTTTGACTATTGGATACACATCATGCTACTTTTTGTTCTATGAATGTCCACAGTTTGAGTTTTGGGTTTTTTCTGCCACTTTCAGATTTTTATTTAGTTTTGTTTTTAAATCCATGTGTGCTGAGAAGCCAGGTGCTGGCAATGATGTAAGGATGCTGTGAGAGCTGTAAGATGTACAGTGTAGTGCTAACCAACATCCCTCAGGCTCCAGAGTAATGCTCTTCTGCCTGTGGTGCTTTACTGTAACACCTTTTAATGGTCTGTGCAATTCTTGTAAGGGTCTAAAAATACCAATCAAATATTAATGACAAAATTCTGACATTGCTTTAAATAGATAAATCAATAATACCAATGTTACAGTACTCTGAAAGTTTCAGTTCAGCAGAAGTGTGATTTTCTTCTTTTTTTTTTTTTTCCCTGTGAATGACTGTGTGTGAGGGGTGTCAGGCAGAAGCCTGGTGGGGAGAAGAGGGGCAGTGGCACAGGCTCTGGGGCACTGCAGCACTTCCAGAAAAGCCTCGTCCTGAGCAGCCCCTGGAGCCTGTGGCTCCTGTCACTTCCCCATTTTCCTCTCCTCAACACCATCCTCTCTTCCTCTGATTTACAGCAAGAGTTTGATGAAGGCTTTCAGTGCCCTGGGTGCCCCAGGAGGCAGCAGAGGGGTGGGAGAGCTGCACTGACCTGGCCTGGTGGGCTCAGCCAGGAGAAGAAATCAGCAGTGCCTGATCCCAGTTCTCACCATTTACACAATCCTGGTGTGTATCTGGGCAAACCCATGAAAACTGACACTGGCAACTTGATAATTTCAAATTAAATTTTAATATAATTGCTTAAAGCCCCTGCACAGCAGGGTGAAGCCGATGAGCTCCGTGCAAACAAAACCCAGCATCACTGTTCCATGTTTGGTCCCTGGGAGAGATATTTGCTGCTGGGCTCTTTCTAGAACATGAAACAAAGCTTGATGAAAAATAATTTTGCATTTTCAGAGGGGTGCTTCTTGGTCTAGTTAGGGCATGAATAATTATGTTTTCTGAAAGAAATATCAGTAGGCAATGCAGCTGGTTGTGAGCAAGGTCTGGTTTGTGCATAGGAACCCACCCTGGGAAATGGGTTTTTTTCTCTGAGCCTGCTCTTAATGCCTGGCACTATGCTATTTTTCAAGGCCAAAGAAAGAACTTGTTAAGAAAAATCCTGATAAAGTGTTTTGTTTGGCTTTTCCTTTAGAAAATGCCAAATTCTGATATTGAAATGGTCTGAAAGAAGAGATGACTTGGAATTATTTTTTTTTAATAACTTCATGGAACTTTGAAAAGCTCTATGCTCGATATGGAATTTAAAAATCTTACTAAATATGCTGTGGCATAATTTACAATGTAGAGGTGGAGGGAAGCAACATCAGAATGAAGTATTTGAAGAGTTTTTTTATTTTATGAAGAAAGGAATTTAGTTTGGGGGCAATTTTGGCTGCAATGACTGTGAATTGACTGTTCAGGATTCAGACAAAGACAAACAGCAGGATTCTGTTTGGGATTTGCTTGGGATACAACCTATGAGTTTGGGCTGAGCTTTTGACACAGCCATGAACATCTCCTGTGGCTCAGCACCATGCCCAGCTACTGAAGTGTGGAATTTGGAAGTAATTTTAGATTGCAAAGACTTTGCTAAGGAAAACTGATGAAATTTGATTGGAAGATGGAGCAATTAAGAAAATTTATCTATTTGCTAGTTTTTCAGAGACTCAAGTGACAAAGATTTTAGTGTATTCAGACATTACTTTGAAATGCTGGCATTGCCAGTCTCACTTGGCTGCCTTTAAAATGACTTTACTTTTCATTACTGGATTTATGAAAAGGTTCTAACACGTGCATCTATCAGGTCTTGAGTTCCAAGCAACTTGCAGGGAAAGAGGATATCTCTGGGCTCAGAGAAAGCCCCAATCTTATTAGAGTTGTCTTGAAATAGCTTATCTGCTATTCTTAGCTAATAGCTGCAGACAATGTAAAAATAATTGTCCTGCTGTTGAAGGTGTCCATGATCTAATTATCTGTTGTAATTTTAGGGATGCCATATCTGTATTAATATGAGATTATATTATACAAAGACTTTTTTAAGTGACTACTTTTTCAGAGAGAAAAAGGAAGATCTATAACATGTTTGACACATTTCCCCTCTATGTCTTTAGTTGCTGTTGTAATTCATGTGGGAGAAATCATGGCAAACAGAGAGGGAAAAGCTACCCACAAAGTGCTATACAGAGATTTTGATCACTCGTCTCAGAAGGTACTGGATAACAAAGAGATTGTTTGGGATAAAAATGAAGTGAAACAAAATCACACAGTGCTCAAAGAAGCACAAGGCTGCATCTTCTCATTGTGCTCTTGTCCCTCCTTGTGGGGTTGCACTGATCCTTCTTGAGTCCTGCATGGATTCTGCTCAAGCCTTGCACATTTGTAGTGATGTTATTCTGGTCCTGAGGCATCAGGGATGTTGTGTGGCATCTCCAAGGTCTCACCACATTCGGCCTGAGCTTAGATGGTTGGATTTTTTGATTAGCTATTGTTGCTTGACTTATTTGAATTGTAGTCCAAAGCCCTGAGAGCATGAACTTTTTGTGAAATCATCAGAAACACATACCTGGAGTGCTGCCTATTGGCCATGCCATGGAGGGAAAACAGTAACAACTTTTGTTCCATGCTCTCATGCAGTGTTTGTCTGCAGAGTGTGTTCCTGCAGGTATGGCTGTTGTGGGTTCTGTGTGTCTGGACAGTTCATCATTTACACCCACAGGGGGATTTTCTTAGCCACCCTTCCTTTTTCAGTGAAATGAAATGTTTCATTCTGTTATGTGCTTCAGTTTTGACTGCAGGTAATTATTGCTCAAGATGGTTTGGTTGATATTGTTGGTATCTGATGCTGTGAGGACACTTCCTGTGCTTGTGAAAATACTGCTGATGCCTCTCTCTCTTTTACTATTATTTGGCCGAGGAAAACAGCAGTTGTGCCTCTGACTGTAAATTCAAGTTTGTATCAAAAGGTCCAACATATGCACTAAAAGCACCTGGTGCAGAGAGGTGGGTATAACTGAGCATGCTTTAGGCAATGAGAAGAACAAAGCTGCACATTGCTGGAGCTGCCCTGAAGCATGAGGTGCTAATGTTTGACATGTTGTGCATTCTTAATGTCCATGCACACAGACAGTATTGGCACAGGGTGTCACTTTGCCTAGTATTTATCTCATCAAGGGTTTTTAGAATTAGTGATTGATCCTGGACATTAAGGCAGTTTTTTCTCTCTACATGATTTTGCACTTTTTCTAAGCCTCCAGATGATATTTTAGGATGTTTTTTAGGAAGTGTCCAAATCCTGTGTGTGTGTCTGATTTGAGTATTGCTTTCTTTTGTTCACCTGACTTTGTATTTTAATTTTGTAACAGCCCTCAGTGAGCACAGCTCTCTCTGTTTCCCAGCTGTGATCTCAGAGTTTGCAGTCTGCTTTACACAGCACAGAGCAGCTCACAAGTTTTTATGTTTACAGTGCTTAAAGTAACAATAATAATTAAAAAAAAAATACAAGTGTGGGTTTATATATTGCAATCATACATGTGAGAAAATCCATATCTGCTCAATGCACTTACTGGGAATAATTATATGGGCTGCAGTCCTGATTGCAGACTATCTGTACCCATAAAAATAATTATTCCTGTGAGTCATGCCACTTTCATCATTGATGCTAAACCATTCCAAGGTAGCTAATTAGGGGAAAAGGAGTTTGTTCTTGTATTCCCTACACACAGGAGTACCTTTCCAGACATATTTATTTTCCTTTGTGTTTAGAGAAAAATAGAATTGCTCAGGAAGCTGGGTGCACATTAGATGATCTCAGGCTGATAGTTTCCTTCCAGCAAATTAGCACTGGAAATAATAGATGTTGCAGTAAAGAGGGATGCCCCACTTCATGCAGTTTTGAGTTGTATTCAGCTCCATAAAAATTAAGGAATTTGTCCCACCTAGTTGTTTTTTAGCAAAGGATCTTGAAAGTCATTGTAATTCAGCTTACAAACTCCACTGCTCTGGAGAATTGCAATATTTTGTTTTGCAGCATCTTTCCTGTTTTAGCAAACTGCAGATAATTTGGGCTAGTGCTGAATTTTGATCTATTTTCTGGTCAGTGATTATTTGCTGGTGTTGCCAAATGGTGTTAATGGATTATATTGCACAGTGGGGGCCACCAAAGTCTGAAGGAAAACTTCAAGTTGTTTTGTCTCTTACCTGCCAGCTTGGAATTTTGTCCCCTCCTCTTTTGAATGGCTTCAGCTATGTGTGAAATCATTCTTCTCCTATTCAGGTTCATCTTTTCTGTAAAGAAGACATCTGGCATATATTGAAACATTTATATGATTTAACAAGGATTAACCTGGATAAACCATTTTTTGTCATTGTGATTTACCACTGAGATTTTACCTGTTTTAGCATGTAAATTATGATGGCTGCTTCTGTACAGCCTTGTGTTTAATTATTAACACAATCTGACTGTAACTGCTGCCTATAACCTGGAGTACCTGAGCAGCACTGCAGACTCCAGGGATGTGATGGACAGAAATCTTTGAAAATGCCTTGACTGCAAACACAGAGCTTTGGTATCCTCCTGAGAAATAAGAATAACTCTTTTTTTGGCAATTGTAGCACAGAATCATAGTACTGTGATTTGTTATTATTTATGGAAGCAGGTAATAGATTCCAGCCAAATACATTTTTATTGCCTTTTTTTGTTGTTGTTGTTCAAAATGTCTGTATCACACAAAGGATTGCCTTTGTAAACAGAGAAAAAGCCCATTTCAAATGTCTTTGTATGCTGAGAAAGTTCTGGCATTAATTTTCTCCCAAGCAAACCCAAATGAAACTTGGGGGGTAGGGCATTTTTCCATCTATTGCTTCAGCTCAAAATTCTGAAAATAGTGATTTAAAGAAAAAATAAAATTATTGTACAGATTAAAATGAAACTATTCCTGAATTTAACCTTTTCTCCAGTTATATCATCTACAGCTCATTTATTAGAGCAAATTAGATTTCCTAATTTGAATTCCAAGAAAAGTATGTATACAAATGGTTTTATCAGTTTATTAAACAGAAGCAAAATCTAGGATTATGGTCCTGTTTTCTCATTGTAGCCATTGAGAACGGATATGTGGATACTAAAGAAGGAATCATTGCCTTCAAGAGTAAGAAAGGATGGGACTGATCTTCTGTTTCTTTGTGAATTAGTGGAAGGGTGAGATCTGGCACAGTATCCATTATGAAAAGGATATTTTCATTTTCCTGCCTCCATGCTTGCCATGCTGAGGTATAAAGACTTTCCCAGTCTTTCCCAGGTCCCTCAATCCAAAGGCTATCAGCAATTGCAACATGCACATTTTGGTTATTTGAACACTTGGGAGCACTTCCCAGCATTACTCACAGCAGTGCCTGCAGCCATGCTGTCCATCCATGCCATAAGTGTATTGTATATTTTTAAACTGAATTGCTAGCTCAAAAGAATCAGGGAATTGCTGATTTAAACAACAAAACAAAAAAACCCAAACCTATTGATGAAGGAAATATGGCACTTTAAAAATGTGAAAATAAGCATCCTGCAGACTCTGGATATGAAATTGTCAAGAGCAGTTTATGAAAGCAGCTTTGTTACTGAAGAAGTAAAGCCTCATAATTTTTAATCGGCCTATAAATCTCTTATGAAATGCAGCTACTGTAAACACCTCCATATTTTCCCAAGTGTTTATGCAGTGTTGTTAAATGTTGGTGAAGAGACACAATTGCCACATCTGACCCCTGCCCTCTGAAGGAGCTGCAAGCTCACTGGGGTAGCAGGAGAGAGTGGAGAGCACTGGACAGGGAAGGAGAAGAAAAGTAAACTCCCGAATGGAAGTAGAAAATGGGTATTTTAATGAAAACCCCAGGGAGTCATGCAGTTATGTGGGCTAATTTGTGGCTCCACTTGAAGAATTGTGAGAGCTGAGGGCAGGAGGGGCAGATGTGGCATCAAATCTCTGTTGGTTTCTTGAGGCATTCTGAAACCAGTGTCCCTCTGAGCAGACCCAGCCCCTACCTTCCTGAAATGTGTCATGAGCCCAAGCAATGGGCAAGGAACAGGCACCTGCAAAAGCCTGTTCTGACTCCTCAGCTGCCCCTCAAGCAGAAGGCAGTTGCTGGAAGAACCACGAGTGTGTGCCAGCTCCAAGGGGAGCCCTGCCAAGGCTGCAGCTCCTTCCCCGGGCCAGGGTGGAGAAGAGAGGCCCATGGTGTGGTGCTTGTAAGTGCTCTGACAGGGAGGGGTTCACAGGTGCTGTAACGCTGAGATTTGGCAGGGGATGCAAATATGGATTAGGTAGATTGGGAAACCCAGGCTGGTTTTTTATATATGACTTGATCCTGAGAAAGAATCTGATTAGTTTAGAGGTGCAGCACAGCAGTAGCATTCCTTGCTGCTGCTTAGCATGAGTCCAGCTGAGTCTTGCAGGAGTGCCTGCTGAGCCTGTGACAGAAATGCTGCTAAATACAAGGCTGAGTCAGAATCCTTTCTTTCCTTCCATAGAAATCAAACAGCTCTGATGTTTTGGGAACTGGGAATTTCTAGTTTCTGTTTTGGGAACCAGGACTGCATAACATATTGCTGCTGCTCTTTATTTTTTAGTGTCCTGTTGGTGTGCCTTTCCCTGTGCAAAGGATTCTGGTATTCATTAGATGTGTTAAATTGTGATGCTGCTCTTACCTGGTGCAAAATGAGGGATGCGAAAATGAAGATTTCTGGGGAAGTCTCATGGAACCTGAGTTTCAGAAAACTCTGTGCTGAAGTATATAACAGATGTGTAGCAGAGAATGCTCTACTGGGGGACTTTGTGTGAATGCCTCATAGCTTAGGGGAAGATTCTGAGTCCAGACCAAAATTCTCACCTTCCTTATAATGAGAAAATTTGCAGCCTAATTCTCTGCTGTGATTCCCCTTTAGGCTTATATTGGTGGATGTAATAATCTTGATTCACTAAAGGCATGAGTTGCATAAAATATGACAGCCCTCAGCCCTAGAAGGATGCTTTGTCTCCCAGGAATGAATGTTCTGAATATTTTCAGGTAATGATCAAATGGATATACCTGTCACAAGTGAGTCACTTTTCTTTATGCCTGCAGAAAGAGTTAGTGCATGTTTCAAAGTCTGATTTACTCTGGTGCTATTTATATTTCAAGGTCTTGGATAGAAAACAAGACTGCTTAGAGAACAAATTTCTACATTGGGGTTTTATTTTTTCTTTTAAAAATTCTATAGAAATGGTAAACTTCTTACTAAACTGGTAAGGTTTACATTATCCAATGGTAAACCATGAGACCTTGCACTCATGAACCTGAGTGCAAATCCTATACCTTGAGATTATTCTTATTATATTTTAAATATGAGTCTATGAAAAAAAAATTACTCAAGATGCCATATTGCTCTGTACAAAGCATACATGGAGGCATTTCAGCTGGTTTTCAAATATAGCTGTCCCTTGTGTGAAGAACAGAAGCAAAGCAGAAAATTTGCCCACACAAATAATGTGGTTTGAGAAAGATTTTGAAAGAATAGCATTGAGCAGGGATATACCTCTGAAACTGCACACTGAGGTACTGCCTTGAGAGTCTCAGTGGAAGTCCTGGACATTGGGTAAATTCCACTCTTGGGGGTTTAGCAGAGCCTGGATCTGCCTGGAGAGGAGAGAATGGCTATTCTTTTAATGCTCTTTTAAGGAGATTCTGAACTGAGGACTAAGGGTATCTATCACTTTCTGAGTACCTGTAAACAGCCTCATGATTTGCATGAAGATAAAGCTGTAGAGTAGCACTGTGTCACACTGTGCTGTGGCTTTCTGGTAGAGTGGCTGCCAAACCAGTTAATCACATCTGCTGGATGAGACCCAGCTGTGAAAGGTGAAGATTTGCCCAATATTTCCTAAATGAGCTTTGGGCTTTTCTTGCCAGATCTATTTTGTGGCAAGAGCTGTGAATTGATGGTGGTGGTGTGTGTGAGCTGTGCAGACCCTCATTGGAGAAAGATGACATCAGCTGTACAAACATGCTTTATTTGCTTTCCAACCAGCCCATAATGCAGCTTTTGGAAAGAAACCCAAGTAATGCAGGGCAGACCTTGGGTGTCTTAAATGTTAACAGATTGTTTTTCAGACAATATATGATCTAAGGTGATGCCTGGGTAAACAGATAGAAATAACAAATTGTTTAAGGTGTTATTTCTTGGCAAAAAAAATACAGTAAGATTCCAGCTTTTTATGTATATATATATGTGTGTATATATATATATAAATAAAACTTAATAATTAAATTAGTCCACTCTAATGCTTTCCACATCCTGACATGCTATGACAGTCTGTAAGAAATGCAAATCACTTTACTTTTGCAAGTGAAATTCTGGCCCTAGCCTAAGGCAGTGATATTTTTTCACCCAAGAGCTTTATGTTTGTGGAGACTACATTGCTGACTATTTGGAATTAAATGCTGCAACTTGAAGTGCAGTTTTTAAGGATTTATCCCAAAATGGGCTTTTAAAATCATATTCAAAGTTAGAAATGTTGTATAATTAAGTGCAGTTTAGAAAAAAAAGTTAATCAAGCTCTAAATAACAACAAAAACATCTTCAGCTCTCTTGAAAATTTATTTAATCTTCCACATTTTTGCTAGTTACTCTGCTTAACCCACCACCAAGCTTATTTCTCATTTAGGGTGTGAATTTCATATTATTGCTCAGCTACTTGCTGTTGTACTTTTGGTTGGCCTTGGGGACACAGCAAAAACGTTGCATCCATCTGCTGAGAAACGAGCTCCACCTGCATCACACGGGCCAAGAGACAAGCTTTGCTAAATTGTGTAAGTGTGGTTCTCCACCGAAGGGAAAGGAATGACAGATTTGTCTTTCCAAACAAGCTGTGTGTCTGCTGGTAAATGGAATTAGCACTGAGAGAAGAAACAATGGGAAGGATTCCACTGATTGATGAATGGAAAAGACATTTGCCTTTACAAACAAACTGTAGGTTTGCTGATAAATGAAATTGGGTATTGAAAGATGAAAGAAACAATGGGGAAAAATCATAGATTTCATAAGAATTAAAAATTAAATGGGAGGGTTGTACATTAGAGGGGAATCTGAGGTATCAGGGGTTCTGGGAAGTCTGTACCTCTCAAGTACCACAGTGGGGAAAGAGAGAGGGAAATGAGCTGGGAAATTGGGATAAAAAGGAGGCTGTGTCCTCCAAAAATTTGAGAGAGCCCAGGGGAATGCCCCATGGCCTCTCCCTTTATTCGAATAAAGTAAAAGGACTCCTCTATCTCCGTTTTGGACATAACCTCTGGTGTTTGTGGATTAATTTTCCTAACAGAAGGGAAAGGAATCTCAGCGCACAGGTCCGAGACGATTTGGAATCGAGCAGGAAATCATCCCTGGCTGTTTCCGTGCTGCGGCGCGCCTGTGGATGCAGGCAGGGGGAGCCTGAGCACCGCGCACCCGCTCCGGGCACCGCTTCCCTTTCGCCGCCTCGGCCGGAGCGGGGCTGCTCTCAGCAGGGACAGCCCGACCCTGCTCCTCCTGCTTCCATCGCCGCTGCTTCCCCAGGAGCTGCAGGAGGCTGGAGAAGCCGGGAGCGGCCCGGAGCTGGCAGGGATGTGGCGCTGGGGCGGCTGCCGCGGTTGCCGGGTCGGGATGCGGAGCTCTGCGGGTGCTGCTCGGGGTGGGATCGCGGCTTCCTCCCGCTCCTCTCTCCGTGCAGAGCCGGGACGCGGCTGCAGGAGGCCCTGCCACAGCCACCAAGCTGCTCCTCGCCACCAACCCCAGGGCTTGGGCACGGCAGGAGGGGTCCCAGCACACGAGCGGCCCTCGTGTGTTAAAGTCTTCGGCTGAGACTCTCATATTCTGATTCTGTCGGATTTTCCTCGTGATTTGACAAAGTACAGCTGAGAATTCAGAATAGCTGCTTTTCCCCGTAGGATAGTTGATATTTGTGCTGTTTTCTAACGTCACCTAGCCACGCATTTGCCACAGCCAGCCCAAAGACAGGGTCCCTCGTGTTTCAAAGAAATTGTCCTTGGGATGGAGGGGAGGCTTTCCCTGGGCTTCATTCTGCTGGTGTGTGTTTGTAAGAGAGAGCAGCACTAACTGAGAAGACCTTGGTGAGCTGGAGACACGGTGACAAAGTGCGGAGACCATGAGCCCCAGGAGGGGAATAAATATGTGGGGAGCTGTAGGAGTGCCCTGGGGGAGGATGTGAGCTGCAGAGCTGGGACAGGGCATTTTTAGCCTTCATAGCTAAACAGCTGTTAATTATGGAAGTATTTGGCAACATCGAAGCTCCTTTTCCAAGTGGAAGCAATCCCTGAGTTTCTTTCTCCCTAGTGGCCCAAAAGGCACAACGCAAATGAAACTTCTTTCAGGCACTTTGGCCAAGATCACAATTGCCAGGCTTTTTTATTATAATAATTTGTGCTGCAATGTAATTCCTAAAGTAACAAAAATAATTCAGATGGTGACAGACTCTTTAATTAAAATCACTGTAGAAGACATCAGCATTTAACTGCTTCATTCTTCCTATTGTGAATTCATATTGAGTGCAACAGTTTGGTGAGGGAGTCACAACAGGTGGCACATCCTGGATCTCTCCAGGCATGTGCACAGAGCTAACTGGGGAAACAGCATTTCTATCAAAGTTTGACCTTGATTTTACTGATTTTAAGACGTTTGCAAAGTATGGGAATGGGTAGATAAGCAAAAGAAAAATCGTAGTGAGGAAATGTGTGATCTACATCCTGGAAGATTGACTTTAGACCAGTATTGAAAATAACTGAGGAATATTGAGCAGAAGGGGAAACTGGCGAGTGTGAAAAATTTCTGTTGGGTGCTGTTGGCTCTCAGCCAAAGCCACAATGGTAAGCAGCACAGTTCAACTGTAGACTTTCTTCTGGAAGGGGTGTAAACTCTCACATTTGATTGGGAGGAGTATTTCACTGGGAGGGTGGGTGGAAGAGGAACATGACTCTAAATGTTTATCCACCTCTTTCTGCTGCACAACATTTTGTTCCTTTCTAGGGCACAGTGATAAAAAGGATAAAACTGATGATTAGCCTTACTCCCATGGCAATTCCCAATGGTCCTGTGTAAATCAGGGATTGGAGCAGTCACATGAGTGATTTCAGTCCACATAGCGAGTTCCTTGTGTTTTATTTTACTCTGGAATTCGTTTCAGGCACAAGCAGACTGATAAGCAGCTGATGACAGATGATGACAAATAATTGAGCTAACACAAGAAAGCTCCAGGGCTACATCTCTTGCAGTAGATGTAGAAACAATGCATGCAATTTCCTGCCTGTATCAGAGTTGATTATCTAATTATTTCAACCTTCCAAGGCATCCAAGGCTTTGCTTATGCCTCCTAGGTGGGATTTCTTCTTGTGGGAGAGTCACTTTCATGAACTTCTTACACTGAGACTTTAAGAAATGTAGCACAAAGTATTACATGAGATATACACCTTTAGAAGTAGATAGGAATCAGTTCTAACTGATGGATATACTGAATAAAAGAGATGTTTCATCAAGCATGTAAAAATATTGACTTTGTTATAATCCAAGTGTGCACATCAGTTTAGATGAAAGATGACCACTGTAGCCTTGTCTTCAATTCACTATTATGATATTCTTTTATATGTATATATAAAACTTATTTAATCTTTACTATATGAGTCAGTCAAGGTAAAAAGAAAAGTTAAACAAATTGGAAAGGAAGAATCCTTTTATTCCTCTATTTTCCCTTTACAGAAAAGTTTCAGTAGACACTTTAAATAAGAAACTTGAAGAACAGAATCTCTTCTGATGCAGTGATCCATCAGGAACCTTGATAATTACCATACTTGAGGTTTCCTCCATATAGGAAAAATCCTTTTCATCACTCTGGTATCAGGCACATGATAGTCATTATTATAGAAAAGAACAGGAAGATGTAAATCAAGTTCCTTGTTCTTTAAAGGTATCAGGAGGATCTCTATCTCTCCACTCTCTATGTGACTCCACATTTATACATATAATTTGAATTCACTTAAGATTTAGAAAAAACCATATTCAAATACCATTTTTTCTGTGAAATAAGAATTCATTTTTTCCCAAACCTCAGCTGCAGTAAGTAGGAATGAGAATGATGTGACATGCAGTACAGATTCAAATATCTTTGCACACTTTGTGATGCTTAATGTGTTTTCCTCAGATACCTGTGTTATGACAGAGAAGCAAGTCTAGCTGTGTAAGGCCTTTTCTGTAATTTAGGCTGGTGTGAAGTGTTTCTAGGTAACTTTTAGCTCACTGATATGCAAATGGGAAAAATTCTTTCTCAAGCTGACATCAAAGCTAACAGTAGATCAAAAATGTTTAATGAAAAAACTCATAGGTAAGCCATTAAAAATGCAACAAAGTGGTCAGTGTCTGGCAAAGTTAAAGCATGGGTAATAACATTCATATGCTAATCCAAAGCTGTTTACATGAGGGAAATATAAACCTATCAAATTGTCTGAAGTTGCCATTAAAGTTCAGGAATCCTTTTCACAGATGAGACACACTCTAATTTGAATGTAGATAAATATTCATGGGAGCCTTTCATTTGGAAGGAAAATTTTTCTATTAATAAAATTATATCTGGTTGAGATATAACAGGTTGCTGCTTGTGTGTTGCAATAAAGGTAGTTTGCTCTGCATGAAAAAGTGAATATTCATAGATGTCCTTAAAGTTTCTCAGTACAGTATCACCAAAAAATAGCTATCTCACGGGGGGCTTTTGTAGTGTTTTTGTTTCTTTGTTTGTTCCTTTGTTTTTAAATAAAATAATGGGCATTCTACTGGGGTTTTTTTTGATCTTTTTCAAGTTTAAGACTAAAGTGCATTTCATCAGTTTCTTGGAGGAAAACAAAACTTTCACTGAACAGATCCATTTGCCTAATTCTTCAAGGCTTATAGGAAAAAAGAGAAAACTGCAGTGAAAGTTTTTGCCTGGATCAAGTCAATGATATCTTATGTGAGAGGAGTAGCAAGAGAAAGGGAATATGTGAATGTATAAATCTGGTAGAGAGTAATTCTGTTTTAATTTGTCCTAATTGTTGGTGTTTATTTCATGTATGGTTTTTACACTGTTTTTAAAATGGAACATCTCAGATAAAGGTGCTTTCATTCTTTGTCCAAAGTACCCACATAGCTTTTTTTATTTGGTAGCACTACTGAATATTTCTGTTGATTGGGTGCTTTCCTGAACAGTAAACCAGTGCAGCCTTCTTTTCTAGGAATGTTTTATCCTGATTTTGATCCCTTTTGTGGTTTCTGTGGTGTTTAAGGAGTAGAGTTCATCAACAAACCATGGTAGGTTTTTTTGAGATTTTTTTTTGGAAGAACTTGCTCATTTTTATTACTGGTTTGCAAGAATCTGTGGGATTGTAACATGTTTCAGGTCTGTAGGACTGTAAAAGAAAAATCTGTGCAGCTGCTCAATCTCCAAAACTATTGAAGGCATTGATTGATATAGTGAGAGTGATGGGTTTAAGTTTTGGGTTCCTACGTAAAACTAGCACTGTGCAGCATTGTTAAAGCAGGAAAGTGCTGTAAGAACAGTCAGACCCTTAGATCATAGCAGATACTTGTCAGCAAGGAATCAATGAGTGGGTGTTCTCATGAATCAGCATAAAAAATAATCTTATTCAGCATTTTTGCAGGTAGTAATGAAGTAAATTAAAGATTGCTAATAATTGAATTTGCACTTGACCCAAGAGGGAAGGCACATACTGAGGACAGGGGATGCTGCTGGCTGGTGAGGCCATTAGCACAGCCAGATTCAGCATTACTCACCCAGGGACAAGCAGAGTGTTGGGCACACAGCAGGGATTTTATTCTGGGAAACTCTAACTCTGGAATGAACTAAGGGGAATCTTCAGCTCCAGGAATCTGCCTGTAATGTGTTTTTATACTGTGGAGTGTGGGGCTGCATGGGCCCCTGGCAGCCAACACCCAGGATGGGGGAGCTGGAAAGCTCAGAGCCCCCACAGGGCAGCGTGTCTGGGGACAGGGATCTGAGCAAGCCACAGCTACCAGTCCTCCTTGCTCCTCCTGCATGAGTTTCCTCACATCCAAGGGTTGTGTTGCTCCAGGGCTTCCTAATCAGCTCCTGAGCAAATCCAAGAAGTATCTTGTTTTTCTTCAGAACAATCTAGCCTTAAGTTTTTATCAGAGATTAGCTGTTGCTAGACGACTACTGCACTGATATTATTTCCAAAGGATTGAAAAGAAATATAAACATATATTGCTGGAGCAGATGAAAGATTCCTAATGGGTAGAAAGGGCTGATTTCATCTAAACAGATATAGAGTAAAGCTGGATTAATACTCTTGCAGTTGACTGTTGGGCACGGATTTCACTGGATTCCCTCCAGACTTTTTGATTAGAGACTATACCACAGTGGCAAATGCTGGGTACTCTCAAAGGAGCAGCACAAGACAGTTCACATTTGATGCTTCTGTAGCAAGCCTAACTTTTAGCTGCCAATGTGTTAAATGTTTTATCTCATTCTGAGCCAAAATACTGACTGGATGTTACAGATGGTGATGTGCATATTTTTGCAAAGATGATAAATGCCTCCAGCCCTAGCTACAAATGACTAACTAATTAAATATTGTACAGTGATTTTTTTGATTGTGATACAGTGGAAATTTACAGAATTAGCTTTGGAGACTGTTTTTATTCAAGAAACAATAGCTTTTAAGCATAATATTTATCTATCAGGAGATTTGCCTCTACCTACAGAACCATAGAATCTGTGCAGGACATGAGTTGCCTTCATAATAGCATTTAAATATTGAAGAGGAATTGTGTGTGATACCATCCGCCTGTGGAAAATCCAGAAATTCCCTCTGAAGGTGGAAATCTTGGTGGATCTGTGCATGTGGTTGCAAACTGGCAGCCCTTGTGCTTTGGCCAGGGAGGCTCTGCACTTAGCCAGATCATTCTGCAGGTGATCAAACTTGTGACAAAAAAGACATGACTGTTCTTTGAGCAGGTGAAGTATCCAAAGAGAAGAGGCAAAGGTCAGAGGAATAATTAAAAAATTTCCTTGCTTAGCAATATATATATTTGAAAAAAAAAAATCCATATATCCAAATCATCAGCCAGAGCCATAGGCCACAAGGTTAGAGTATAAACTGTCAATATTAACTGCTGCTAATGGAAATGCAGATTGCTGGAGCCATGAAGCAGAAGATGCACAGGCAAGACATGGAACCAAAGGGAATGACAGCAAAGCAAAGAAGAGGTTGGTGTAGGGTCACAGTGCTGGCCAGAATGGGCCTGGGAAACAGGACTTGGATGTATTGGCCTGTTTTAGAAATTTGCACTGAGAAAATACCAGATTTACCATTAGCTTTTTCTCATTGCTGAAACTGTCTGATTTTGGACTCCTGCCAAGGCTAAAACAGCTGTACAAATAACAACAATGACCCAAGCAGTGGCCAAAGACCCCATGCTGCCTTCAAGCCAATCTGCAGATCTTCAGCCCTTTGTGTTCTGGTGAATAATATAAACCTGCTTTCTCAAACACCAGGCCTGCCTCATTCTGAGAAAGGGCATTGGGTTTTCATGTATCATTACAGACACTGAGGGCTTGTTTGCATTTGCTGGAAGAATATTTAATTACTCTGGTTGCTTTTCTTAATGAAAACAAATATTTTAAAGTGGTTAATTTACGAGGATAAATATTATTCAGCAGGTTCCTAAACTCCCCAAGGTAAATAATACAGGCATGGTAAAGGCCAGCTCTGTTATATTAATAATTGATGTTTGGCTTCCTCCTAGCTCAACTGTAATCTATTCATCCTGCTTTGTAAAAGTGCAATTAGAGCTGAATTACAGTAATCAATAGAGCAGCAGCATTTAGAACTAGGGTACATAAATAGAGTGAAATTTTGCTCATAGGAAGTTTTTTGAGGTATATGGCAAAAGCTGCCTTCGTTGGATGGAATCTTAAATTATCACAAAGGAGATTAACTTATAATTGATGTAGATTTGCAGAGGTTTTCTTTTAAACCAAAACCATCCTCTACTCAACCAACAATTTGAAATTATTTCCCTTCCTTTTATTTCTGCAGTGTCTCTCAGTCCATTCTCCCATGATGTGACTGGTGCAGTTTCTGTGCTTGTCCAAACACCTGCACTGTTTGTGGGTAGGTGAGAGGAAGAGGGGGGTGTGATGGGAAGTGGGCCCTGCATTTGGAAGGCTCTAAAATGAGTAGTGAGAATGGGCAGCTAGAAGAGGAAAAGAGGAAAACTCACATGTGCTACAGGCAAAGGAAATACAGTGCTGGGGTGAGGGAAGGTGGGGTGAAATTACCTGCAAGATTCTGTGAGAAAGTTTTGCTCAATCACCCAAGTGTATAAACTATTACAGAGAGAAGAGCTAACAGGAGCCACACTTTGGTGTAGAAAGGAGCCACAGGAGAGGTCAGGCCTTGGGAGTCCTGTGTTCCAGATGATGAAGATAGGGGTGTTGCTGTGCTGGGAGGAGAGGCTGCCACAGGTCTGGGGCACTGCCCTGTAAAGCTTGTGTGCGAGCTCACACCAAAATCGTTGAGCGTCCCTGTGACTTAGGAAGACTCTGTGCTTTCTTTGTACCCTTGGGACATAGGGAGGATTTGGGTGTCTTAAATAAAATCTGGATGATGTTCTTCCATGCCTTTTTCCTGCTTCCTTTCATGCCAGTGTGTCAGTCAGGAACAGCTTTCCAGAGTTCAGGGAACCCTTTCTGGCCCCGTGTCCTCTGCTCACACTGGGTTTGTTTCTGCATTTCAGGGTTCCACAGGCTGGAATCAAAGCCTAATTCAAACTTACAGAGTCATCTTCCCCTGATATTTCATCTCTTCAAGGTTAAGGGCTCTCTGAGGCTGAGCTGAGGCCTGACTTTGCTGCTGGGACTTGCCAAAATCTGGCTGCTGTCTCCATGGCTGGGGAGCAGCTGCTTGGGCAGGGCACCAGACACTCCTGTCCCTGCAGAGGAGTTCTCCAGAGGGACAGCTGGAGGCTGAGTTGCAGAGTGTGGTGAGCTGGATCCAGGGCTGGTGGGAGTCACTATCAATGATAAAGCAAATACTGGCTGATTATTATTATTATTATTATTAATATATTGTATTGTATTCTCCTTCTCTAGAGCATTGTGGTGTTTGAGGTGAAACTAAGTGCTTTCAGTTATTTAGGAAATGTGGAATGGCTCCATAATGTATTCCCTGTTGTGGCTTTTGGACTTTATGCAATGTCAATAAAGGGATAAAACCTGTTTAATTAAAAAGAGGCTGATTTTATTGAACAAATATGCCAAATAAAAACCAAAGTAGGAGCATTAACACCTTGGTCTAAATTCTCAAGCATGATATTCAGCTTACTACACAAATCTAAAAATTAAACATGTGTTAATGTAATTTTAAAAAATTAATTTAATTAATATTTATTTCTCTGGTAGAAATAGATAGGAGAAAGGTGCTATTTGAATTGATATGGAAG
Source organism: Anthoscopus minutus (assembly GCA_013399455.1). Lineage (NCBI taxonomy): Eukaryota > Metazoa > Chordata > Aves > Passeriformes > Paridae > Anthoscopus > Anthoscopus minutus. The sequence goes on along the minus strand of VWYI01032826.1, from coordinate 18,991 downwards.
GAGATGCTTTCTTGGCTAGAGCTTTGCACTTTTGAACAAGGAAATTAAATAATTAAAGCTCTGCTTACTGCAATCTATATTCCTGGGAAACATTAGCTTGTCAGTGTGTAATGCATGCACCACTCTGCATGTGCATTATGTTTTAATAATGCCTCCATCTTCCTCATAAGGCATTTTGTCTTTGAGTGCAACCCTCTCCAATAACCCTGTCCTGGCAGCTGTCATGTGATCCTTATTGCTTTTGGTGAGTAGAATATCCTGTAATTATTTTCCTCTCCTATTAAGCTTCACATTCTCTGTGCACAGAAATGCACCTTCATATGGTAGTATAATCTGTATTGTTTTTTAATTTTATTTTTATAAGCATAATGAAATGATCCACATCCTGGAGTAACATAATGCTTCTTGATTTATTGCTGTACCAATTTATGCTGGCTTATCAGAAAGGTGCTTCCAGTGCATTAGCAAACCCCTGAAGTGCTTCTGGTAATAGGAAAAAGCACCTGGGTAGCTGTAAATATAGGAAAGGAGGTTTGCAGTTTGATAAAACTTAGAGCAGGAAATGCCACTTAGGCTAAGATCAGAGTGTGCTCAGCCAGGCTGTCCCACTGCCAACCTTCTCCACAGGGTGGCTGCTTGCAGCAGAATTGAGTTTCTCTCTGGCCCTGGCCTGCTGCCCTTGGCAGTGTTTCCCAAATGCAGGCAGCACTGCCCTCATTTTCTCCCTTTGTTTACCCTGCACTGAAACAATTTGTGGTAATGTGGAGAGGTGGGAGCTGCAGGGTATTAATGCTCCCCTGCAAACTGAGAATTGCACACTCAGTTTAAAGGCATTTCCAGAGGCTACATCAGTTTAGGGTTAGGAAGCATTTGAATGTTGTAGCTTACCTCCATGCACATCCATCTGGGAGGACAGGAAGCAAGCAAATCAACAAACAGGTCATTCCTCCCATAAATCTCTTCTGATTGAACCTGAGCATGGCACAGTGTGCTACAGAAGAATGAATAAACAGATGACAATAACAGAACCTGATTACACAGTGATGGGCAATAGCAGCAAATAGGCCTTATCTTGCACTGGGAAATAGAAACTCATGGCCAAACAAGTAAATCTGGATTCCCAGAGAGAGCATTTTCAGCAATCCATGGGCAATGACCCTCAAAATTATGTATTTAAAAAAAGAGATTATTTTTAGGAGTGCAGCCTAGGCCTGTAGGGCAGCTGAGAAGAAGATATTTGTGTTGCTCAATTGCACATGCAGCCTGTCATCAAATCTTCACCCAGCTGAGGAGCGCTGGTGGGCACAACTGGGTGCTGGTCAGGACCCAGTCACACATTAGCTTTTATACCTTCTGCTCTTCCTTCTTCCTCTTCATTCAGATAAAGAATGACTTTTTAGAAGTGAGATGAGAATTTTAAACCACTGAAAATGGACCAAGGGCTTAACCCTTTGAGCACTTACCTGAAGCAGATCTACTCCCACAGGTGTACTCCCCTTGGAGTGCGCTCTGCTTTAGTGTGTGGAGGATGCAGAATAAACTGGGTTTGCTTTTTCATGCAATCCCCAAAACTGGAATGTGTTTGCACATTTTGCTAGCACTGGAAAGAAGAAATATTTTGGCAAATGTTATTTGGATATGGATTTGAACAACCTGATGTGGTGGAAGGTGTCCCTCCCCACAGCAGAGGGGTTGGAACTGGATGGTCTTTAAGGTCCCTTCCAACCCAGATTGCTCTATGGTTTTATGAAATACTTGTTTATTACAGTAAATGTACAAATATATGTGTCAAAACCCAAGGTAATATAATTTGTAGCTCCCTGTACACATTTCTTCAGCCTGAGTCAATGAAGCACTTGGGCAGCTGCTTCACTGTCAGTGGAGTCTGGGTTTTGTAGAGTTGTTCATTTACTGAGAGTTTGGTCTTGGTGAGCTCTACTGCTCTTGAATTGAGAGAGTCTTAAGCCTTTGCTTAAATATGTTTTTAATCTTTTTCCTGAGAGGGAGGAATTATTATCTGTCATAACACTGTCACAAAGAGAAGTGAAATAAAATGGATAGTTTTGCTGCTAAAAGGCTGGTGTAGGAGAAGAATGGTGACAAATCTTGGGAGGATGATGAGTCTGGCTCTCTTCCTCTATGTGCTCCTGACTGGGGGGCATTGGACCCTTGTGTCCCCACCCGGCACAAGAGCCTGCAGTGAGATCAGCTGGGGAATTCCAGATGCACAAGGAAGGTAAACTCTCCTAGGCCTTATAACTACTAAGAATAAATCCAGCAGCCATTTTTACCTTTTTAAAAAAATTATTTATTTTTATGAGAATGATATCATAAATATAATCATGTATTACTTTTTTTTTAATTGATGTTTCACTAGAAACTTTTAAGCAACAAAACTGAAATAACTAATTTTGAAAACATTGCAATTGGTGTCTGTGTGACAGTTCAGCTTGGGTGTTCCTTCTCCAGTTTGTAGTACATGCAGAAAAATTGTCCTAAGCTTGTTTTTCACTAGTAACAGAAGAACTGCAATAATTTAGTCTAAGTATAATTTTCTTGAAAAGATTAAAAAATAAAATTGAAATAACTCCCAAGAATATTTTACAACCTTATCAAAAGAAAACATCAAGGGCACTAATTCCAAAATTATGCTTGCATAAATGAGTGTGAAATGTTAGAATTGCAATGGATTTTGTATCTTTTAAAAGTAACATGAAATATTGCCAACAAATGAAGTTAAATATGCATCCAACTGTATTGTTACAATAATAGTAATAATTGAGGGCTGTCAAAGTACCTTTTGGCTCTAAAATCTCAAGTTAAATCTTTCTCCCTCTTAGAAGCATTAATAAACAGCTGTTGCCGGACTGCCAGCTTATTTTGTACCAACAAAGCTCATTAATATCTGTTTCTTAATAGAGATGCTGCATTAATTACTGCTTGGCATTGCATACTTATCTTTCTAACCCCAGATTTAGGGGGTGGTGGTGTTTTTTCCCCAGTGTAAAAGGCTGAAGGGAGCACTTGCAGGATCAGAGGTGCACGGAGTGTCCCAGTGTTGTGTGTAGGTAAAACCTTACAAAAGAAAGGCCTTGTAAAATCATGACGCAGGCCCAAGTAAGAAGAAGCTAAGTAGAAAAGGTCTTAGGAAAGAGACTTGGCTGAATTAGGGGTAGAAAAACAAGTTATATAACCATTAAATGTTCACATCGTGGTGTGTGGTGCTTGAATTATGTTTGTTATGTTTTAAAACCACATAAGTGATAAAGGCCCAGCTGCTTAGAAAGGGCTGGGTTTTGCCATAAAGTGCTGTCCTTTGCACTGCCTGGGGACTCAGCATCACTTGGAGCCTCCCTCACATCTCAGGAGGGTCTCAGCAGGGCTGTGGAATGCACTGGGCACCACTCAAGGGGACCTGAAACTCCAGCCATGAGTCAAGCTCCTTTCCCTGTCTGTGTTCTGCATGGTGCAGCTGTGGAGCACATCTGTACATTTACTGAAGGGCCAAAAAGAGGGGAGTGGGCTTGTGAAATCTGATGTAAAGCAAGCCTGGCTTCAGTCCTGAATTCTTCTGTCTCGCTGTTGTGCAGCTGCATTATTTTGCTTGTTTATCATTTTTCGGCACTTATCATTACCCTTCAGGTTTCTGTGTCAATTTGTTTAGAACCAACTTCTTCCAAAAAAAGTCCCTTCCGTCGTTCATGCTGTAGGAAAACAAAGGATGCAAAATAATTATGAAAGATGAATTTAGGACTGATATGAACATGGAGTTACCAGTTTATGAAATGCATCTTATTGTGTGTACCAGTACATACATAAATTTAAGGCTTTTGAGATGCACACAAACATATGGAGTTTAAAAATGTAAAACCACATGATAAAATTCTAGGCAAGGCGTTAATATTTATCACAAAGCAATTAAATATCTTAGTTTGTTTATTCCAAAATTAACTTGGCACATTAATTTAACATGAAAAGAGTGATTTAATGAAATCCTCAGAGAATTACTATCTGCCCTTTGAATAAGTTATCTAAAATGCAATTTTATTATGCAAAGCTATGTAAAATAAATTGCATTCAAGCAGTGGTTCAGAAAGCAGCTTATCGTAACCTCATGTTCATAAAGAAATGACATAAAAGATCTGGGGATCACTGCTTTTCTTTCAAAATGGGAAAAAATTAAGCAGAGACAGTGTTTAATTTGAAAAGAGCTAATTTGACATGGAGATAATTATCTTGGTACTTTGAAATGTGATTAACTCTAATTATAGCCAGAAAAAACCCTACAGGGAACAGTGCAAATGCAGTGTGGAAGCAGCAGTGTGACCTCACGTGTGTGATTCATGTGACAGAGCAGGTCAGATTCTTTTCAGGAGAGGACAAAACATCCTGTAAAAATATGCAAGCATTTCCTCTAACAGAAATTCCTATTTGCACACACATTCACCCCTCAGCACCAAAGTAACGTGGGCAATATTTACATTAAAGAACTGACTTCACATCCTGGTGGACACAAGCACACAAACTGCAGCTGGCACATCACTTAATGTAAAATCCAGGAGCTGTTTTGTCCATGGATAATCACACTGAACTTCCAGCAAAATCAGTACATTAATTCCAATAAAGGGATTGCAGGAAGGCAACCCAGCAAGCTGTTTACTGATTTTTATTTTTATTTTCCCAATTAATAGAAAAGACTGTTCTCTCAATTTAGTTTGGTAATTAATTTGAAACATGAGGACTGGTGGTACTAAATAGATAATATTGTTCTACATGGCTGGAAAATAGTTTTCAGGGTTTGGTTTCCTTTTAACTGAACCTAATGAGCGTTCCTCTCTCTTCTGTTTTCTGACAGTGACATCCATAAGTAAATCCTATATCGTGCTGGGATTTGGTTTTGCATCATTTTTTAAGCCTTTCCCTGCATTTGCCATAAAAGAGGTTAAACCAGGGATCATTTGCCTCAGCTGAGGTGGCAGATGCAAAAGTCCATGGAAAGAAGAGCTAACTAGCATGGATTATTTAGTACTCTCACACTGAAGGCAGTTCCTGAGCAGGGAGAGGAAATCAGAAGTCTGGCTGTCGTTATCCACTTACACAAAGCTACAAGATGTGTGGCTTTCCATTTCAGCAAATGCTCTCACATTCTTGTTTTATGGAAAACAGTAAACAGGATTATGGTTTTATAGTTAGTGTGTTGTATGGAGCTCTGTATCTTTTCCCAGAGGATCTGGCCATTCTAACTGTTTGTTGTGGAATATTGGACAATAAATGGATTACTATTTGTTTGTGTTATTGACAGTTTAGCAATCCTTTCAGATGAGCTTTTGAGCAGGCAATGATGTGCTTTCTGTTACATTTCAGCCTATTATCTCAAAATTGCCCACTGCAAATGCTTTCATTCAATAATTGAATACTTTATTTTATTTTACCAGTATGGTTTATGTTTGGTCGGGGTTGATTTTTTGCTGTTGTTTTGGCTAAGGCTTTCTTTGGTTTGCTTCATGTGCATAATTTATTGACTGATGTGTTTGGGCATCACAATGTAGAATGTGGCTTCTAGGCCCTGAGCAGCTTGGTTAGTTCTGTGCTCTATTTAAACTGCTATCATTCTTTCTGCATGTAAGGAAAGTAAATGACATTTTAAAACTGCAGTTTAGTTGTTTGCATGTGGTAAAACCATGAGAAAAGCAAATGGATTAATTAGTTATTGTTACCTGGGTTTCTTCTTTAATGTTACATAGTTTTACAGAACTGAGACACCTCTCAAAACTGCTCCAGTTTATACCACTCAGCTGATCATTTCAGTCACAGAATCACACAGGGATAGAATGGTTTGGGTTGGAAGGGACCTTAAAGATTGTCCAGTTCCACCCCTTACATGAGCAGGGACTTCCACTATTCCAGAGTGCTCCAAGCCCCATCCAGCCTTGACTTGTCCAGAGCTGGGGCAGCCACAGCTTCCCTGGACAACCAGTTCTACTGCCCTCACAGGGAAGAATTTCAGTACTGTTTGCCTTTTTTTTTTTTTCTTATCACTTGTACAAACTCATCTTTTTCCATTTAGTTTTACTTTTAATCAAATAAATGAAAAATGCAAATATAGAAAAGTTATTGCTGCAGTAGCTAGGATTGCAAGGTATGCTGTAAAAAGTGTAAAGCAAAAGGTTTTTATTTAAACACTAGGGAAAATCTGAGTATTTTGGATAGAACAGTGTCTGCACAGATGACCCTGGCAACCCTGGTATTAAAGCATAGGAAAGAAGCATAAGCAGCTTGAAAGCCAGCCTGGCATGCTCCTGCCCTTGGGTGCAGTTCCCTTGGGCTGGACAGAGTGCTCTTGAGAGTGCATAACTAATTTAAATTGTCACGTGCTCATTCAGCAATAGCCTTTCACCTTTCATTTTGTTCCACTCTGTGCCACTTGTACCTTCTGGCTGATCCCACAGTGACAACTTAAAGTTTCCCATTAAAGCCCCACTGAAGTTTAGTGAAGGACACAAATTCTCCATCCCCACGAGACTGCAGAACTGCAAGGAAATGTCTTTTTATTTTAACTACTGCCTGAACATCCTTAGACAAGCTGATACATAATAATCATGTTTGCTGGTTTTCCTGTTTTGCATTTAATAGGTTATGGAAAAATTTATTGTACCAATTACCCAATTTTCAGGGTGGGGGAGTCTTAACCAGAACTGTGGCCTCCCTTGGTGGCTCCCCTCCATCCTGAAATCCACCCACTCATCCTCACATCAACCACCTCTAAAAATCACCTGCATAGCTACTGGGTTCATCTACTTCTGTTCCATGTTATTAATTCCTATATTTTTATATTTTATATTTTTCCCAATTTCTGTCATGTATTCACAAGCAATGAGGTGGTGATGATGCTAGAGCTGAGTGTGTTGGAAGGGCTTGAGAGCAAATGCACCAACCATGCATATAAACACAATGCACCTACAAAAAAGTACTGATCCCCTGAGCTACATCCTCATAATTCATATTCTGTCTGTGAATGAGGAGGATGCTGTGTTTCTGACATACCTTTGTTATTTATTCTCCTCAGTAGGTCTAATATTTGCAGAAATGCTCAAATAGAGATAAATCTTTTCTAATTCCTTAGGATTTTATTGTAGCAGTGTTCATCATGATGAATTCTTTCAGTATTTAAGAAAATCAATTGTCAATTACCTTTTATGGAGAATTATACATTGTGATTAGTCATCAGCTGGGCATTATGGTGTTATTTGACAACTGTTATTAAAACATACAGTAATTTGCTTTAATAATCTATTAGATAGCCAACATAAGTTTCAAGAATAGTATTAGCTTTGGAATTATAATTAGAGAACGCTTTATTGGGAATTGTTTTATTGTGCATTGCTATTGTTTGGAAGTAATTCTTTTGTTTGAAGAAAATTTAATACATTATTTACAGAAAACAGGCAGCTTACCTGGCTTTTGATTTATTTTTGTAAATGCCTGAAGAATTACAACCACATTAACAAGATTTAAATAACTAGATAATCATTCTGAGGTAAATAAACTTGATTAAACAATGAATAGTCTAAATAAAATACTTCTTTTTGTTCAAGATAATGGACCAGTTCCTACAAATGTGTATTACCTGATGAAGTCTCGTTCCCCTTTGATTTGGGGGTTGGTGCTGCACTGCAGGATTGGCCCAAAGTTTATTTAATCATTTCTGTAAGCAACATCTATAAAACATTGACCCAACTCAGTAAATTCTGTACTGAAATCATGCATCTGTGTGTAACATTAGAAACAAACGTTTTCAACTAAATGAGAGCATTATTTTCTTGCCAAAGAGCACAGTAGAAATGAATTGATGCAAACCCAAACAGGATCCTGTGCTGCTGTTCCTCCTTAGCTGTTGAGTATATCCAGGATCATCCTTACCTTTTCCAAAGATATTTATTGACCACAGCATTCATTACAGAACACCCAAGTACCAATAACCTAAAATATATGCCAGTTTTAAAAGTCTATATGTAAGTTTTAAACAGTTTTGCTTGTGAGGGATGTTCTTACTGGCCTTGTCCTGTCTCATTTGGAAGATGGAATGTCTATTTGCTCTGGAACTGGCTTGGCTCTAAGGGAGACATTACAGTGGCTATTCAAACCTCTGGATGCAGCATATCATGGAATTATTTTGGCTTCCATTCTGTGGAGTATCTTTAGTGTAGGAGGTGTGAAATCAGTCTGCATAAACCTTGGCTCCATAAACATTTTTACACTGAAAGCTTTGCTACAGTAATAATAAAAACAGCATTACTGGTAACTGCCACCCACTGTATAAGGGGTACTTCACCCAGAGTCCTAAAGGAATCTGCAGCAATCTGATGCTTAACCATGGATATTGTAAAATGAAAGGCAGATTACTGGCACAAAGACAATTTCCAGTGCCACTGAGCTCCTTGCCAGAGCTGTGTGGAGTCATGACTACCCTATCCACAGCATCAACCAGTAGCAAATGCTGTTGGAAAGACCAACGTGCAAGACTAGGGTTGTCTTTCTTCTGGATTTCCAATGCCAATTTCCAGCACTCTTCTGCTCTGGGCTTCTCCTGAACCAGAGACTGAGCAAGAAGCTTTGAGTTCAAATTCCACAGATGGACCTTTCCTCCACAAAACTTCTGTTGCACTTGTATTTTTATGCCTTCCCCACATTCTGAAACAATGCCAGCATATGGAATCCACATTTCCTTTCTTTCGCTTTGCTTTTGTAACTTGGTGATTTTCCTGCATGCTTTTTACCCCTTCTTTGTCCTTTTATTCATTGTTAATTTGGGAGAAGATCTAAATGGTGAATTGGGAAGACTTAGGGTAGCTGAGTGCTACCACTGAGTGTACCTCATCCTGATACCAGAACATTTTCCTCTTCTCCCTTAAACGTCTTTAAAAGATGAGTGTTTTGAGCAATATTAGGTTCCTGTGCAGTCACAGAGCTTTAAAATGCTTCCCCAGCATCTCTCCACCCACTTACTCTCCTTCTCTGTGAGGGAAGACTCATCCATTTACAATTTACCAGCTGAGAAAAGGGGCTGGTGTTAAATACTGTGCTAGCAGAAGGTGGAGTCTGCTTCTAATGTATGCCTTTAAGATTTCTGTCAATTGTCTTGCTGTAATGTTCTCTTTTGATTTTTACTGCATGAAACAGGAGTTTAAAAGAATTTAAACTCAGATCAATCACCAATCAAATGTGTTGGTGCAAGTCTGTGATGAATCTACAGATTATATGAACTATTAGAACCTGTACAGAGGTGCCCTACATAACCATAATCTGTTCTCAAAGTTACCTGTGCTGTTCTACAAAGAATTGTATTCCAAGCATTGCCGTTCCTTGCCACTCAGTGTCCTTCTGCTGGGGTTAAAAGTGGCAAAGGGGGAAAGGACAGGACCTGGATCTGTGTCCTGACAGAAGCTGTGGCATACCTGAATTGCCTTCCACTGCTGAAAGGAAATCTGACTTCAAGCCACCTGGAGGAACTGTGCAAGTATAACTTCTTGATGGAATGAGTTGGATATATCAAAGATTAGTACATAACTGAAACATTTTGCTGCACATCGAGTTTCTGTGGTTACTCTGAAGGACATTACTGGGGAGTCAGAGATTGGAGACAAGTGAGTGATGAGCTAATATCGCTCTAAATAAAATATGAAACAAGAATAATGAAAACACTGAGATGTATGTTCTCACAGAGTTGCAAGAGTTTTATCAGAAACTACAATTAGTTGTCAAAAACATCCCTAAGACAAGACTTTCTTGTACCATTTAGACTTCAAAGCAGTGTGTCATTCAGAATACACAGTGCAGTGCAAGTGGGAAGGCAGCTTAGAAGATAATGGGAATAGCACTTTGAGATCCTTAGCTGAGAGTTAAATGAGTTGCTAGAGATAAGTTTCATCAGGGACTTCAGTATTATTTAATTGTTGTAATTGATGTCAAAATAGAAAGAAAAGATAAATGTAGATATTTCCAAAAGATGCACAGAAACAAGAATTGTTTTGCAACTAAGTCCAAAGGATGTAAGATAGAGACCAAATATGTACAGTGTTTAGATTGTTTTTTTCCTCTGGTACTGATAAAGCTAATTACAGAAGAAAGTAGAGAAAACTGTTTTGTATTGTCCAAACAAACACATTTTCGCTAAAAATCATTACATTAAAGCCCACTTGGGTAGAGACAGTGAAAAAGCAACGCACAAGAAGCTGCCAAAAATGTTAATAGATTATATCTCACCTGGGAGAAACATACTGCTGATAAGACTGCTGATGAATGAAAGACAGCTAAAAATCACCATGAAGGAATTTCTGCTGCCTCTGAGCTTTGTGGAAGGTAAATGGAAGGGAAAATGACTTTAACATCATGAACATGAATGGGAAGAATGCAGTCACAGATTCAAGAGATTTTTGTTCATATGTTGCTGAATCTTCTCTGCCCAAAGGTAGAGACTGTGCCTCTGACCATTCTGTGCTCACTGGGGCTTTGGAAACTGGGAAACTGTAACTCATTACTGTTCATTGAGCATTTATTTTGCCTCTGAAGATTGAAACTTCACAGCACTGTTCAGTTTAGTACTTAAATGAGGCATTTTTAGCCCACCAGTGCACCTGTTTTGCCTCCTCCTGTGTGCAGTGCTTCAATTGCAGCAGCTTCATTTCAAGCTGACTTGAGATATCTTTGAAGATATTTATGCTTCCTTTGTAGAAAGAACGCTGGAATAATTAAGACAAACACTATTTTTAGGCTGATGGACATCAGGGCTGCCTGCTCCATAACCACAAGCTAGAGCATGACTCTGTGATTTAATCACTGATTTTGAGGTTTTCTCAAGGGATCCATCCCAAGGTGTTTCGTGGGGTTCTGAGTGCAGCTGACAAGAGGGCTCAGAGTGTGACTGCTCACAGTGCAGAGCCCTCCTGTCTGAGAGAAGCTGATGGATGTGATGCCTGCTGGCTTAAGTGGAAATGTGTTTGCCTGGGAAACAAAATGAAGGAAAAGGTAGAGATGAGGAAAAAGTCTGGAAGAAAAATCATGGTGGAAATGCCGACCTTTAGTGGCCTCAGTGGAACAGCCTAGGGATGGCAAGAAATTCAGGGTGGAAAAGTTGATGATTTATAGACTGCTTGTAAGAATGGCCCATATCTATTGCTATGAATTAGAAGTAAGGACACATAATCTGTCAAAATACAAAGGTGTCCTCAAAAAAAAATGCTTCTGAAAAATTATTGGCACAAGGTGAAGAGAGAAAAATGATCATGAACAACTCTTCTGAGTGTCACTGTAATTAGGCCCAAAAATTATTGGATGAATTCCAACCTTCCAAAAACTGCTATAGAAAATACACTTAGAAGTATTAAATGATATATTTTTAATAGTCTGACATATACTTATTTGCATGTACAATAAACACATACAAAAATATAGGTAAGTTTTTTTCTTTTCTGTTATCATAATGCAAGAATTTCTCTATCAGATATACAATGTCAGATATGCCTTGGGAGAAAATAGCAATGCTTTATGTAGTTGGAAAAAATGTTTTGAAGCAGTTATTTATCTTCCTAGTCTGTATCAAGTACAGTGGCTAGGAGAGATATATTTTTATTTTGTACTGTAATCTGAAGCAGAGGTATTAAAAGAACTGAAAAGAAGAATAAGTATGGCTTCTGCTTGTGGAAACATCATAGTCGAAGCAAAGCCATTTAAACCAAGGGTATTACAAGTGTGAAAAGAAAAACATATTGACCTAAATATGCAGTCTTCAATCAGGCATCAAAATTTATGTTGTTATAGAGAAAATATCCCTGCTGGGTCAGAAGTTTCATGCCACTTTAGGTGCTTCAGTGGGGAATCTGAGCCACATCTTGTGTGTGTTAAATTCCAGCCAGCACAATACCTCAGTGTACTTTGGACCACTGGGGTCTCTACAATCCCAGGCAAACTGCTGGAAAAGCCACTGCAGCTCCTGCTATTTTACTACTTTAGAATTGCAGTTCAGTTGGATCTGCAAACAGTGGCACAACTGACAGGCTGTTGTGTAGAGGTGACATCCTCCAGGGGACAGTTCAGGCTGACACCTGAAATGCCCTGTCACACTTGTTGCAAGTCAGATGGAGACCTCGTTTTGAGTTGGTTTGTTTTCAGGCAGCAATGTGGCCTAAATGGTGCTGTAGCGAGTCAGTAGCTCTGTGTGAGTTATGCACAACAAGTGTGGTTACAAAATCAGCTCCTTGGCATCCTCCTCCTCCTGGTCCCCACATAGACTGACAAAAAGCCTTGCTGCTGTTAACCTGTGAAATAAAACCTAGAATTCTGTTAGCTGCTTCTTGCTATTTCATTAACTTCTACAAAGGTGGGCAAGGAAGGATAATTTCTGTACATGCCAAATCTACCCTCTTGTGATATATATTCAAGCATTTTTTATTATGTTTTAAAGTACTCCTTTTAACACACATTAAATCCCCACACATATAACATTTCCTGGACCTGCTAGGAAATGATGCATTTCTCAGAAACTCTTTTTGATCATCCTAGGGCTGTGCAAACCAATGAAGTTTTTCAAGAAGCTAGCACTTTTTCTTTGTGATGGGAACTAGAGACTGGCATTATCTTAGAGGTCTTTCCAACCTTCCTGATTCTGCGTATGGCAATTACTTGTAGGTAAATGATGACTGAGGAGTATTTGGGGTTCTCTTACTGTGATACATGGTGGGAGTGCATCAGCTCAGACCAACACCACCACCAGATTGCTTGCAGAAAGATAGGCACGGAACCTGCATTTTACTGTCAAATTTTTGCTAAAGGTGATTTTTACTGTAGAATTTATACTAAAGGTAACTCAAATACAGGCTTGTGAGAAGCCCAGAAGCAAGACCCTTTCATTTGGACTGTTCACCTTCTGATACCAGCTCTGCCTCTATGAGTGTAACTTCTGCTTGGTGTGAGAGAAGATGAAGTCATTGTACAGTTGCCAATTCTTTGACTGACAAAAGACATGAGCCATCAGTACTCTGTTATCCCGTTAGAAGTGGGAATTTTCTTCTCCTACTAATTCTTCATTACTTATAGGCAGAAAAGACACTCTCCTCCTGTCTCATGTTCCAAGCCCCTGTAAATGTTGGGTAAAACAAATCAACATTTGTATTTGGAATGTGCTTTAATTCCAGCATTGCTCATTTTAAATTTCTAATGTCTTAGGGGGGGAAAGTCCATTTGGTAAACAGCATGGTACATTACATTTTGATTAAGTATTGCTAGAATATGGCAATGTCATAATTTATGTCTTGAGGTTACTAAAATGTTGTAATGCTAAATAATTAATGAAGAAAATCTATCTCAGCTGTGACACATAGCAGTTGCCAGTAGTGCCAGGACAATAAATGCCAACAGTTCAGTCTCTTTGAGCACACCAAGTTACAATGTGTTGCTTCTCTCAGTGCTGCAGCACGTTAAACAATAAAAGGACAACTCTAATGAGTCAGAAAAAAAGCCCAAATAGCTCGGTGACCTACCTCTGACTGAGGCTATAAACCAATGCTTAAAAAAGAATTCAGCATGACACATGCATTCAGTGATACTTCCCTCAAATTTTTTCTCACTTGCAACTTTCTGACAAGAGGAATGTTCTGAAATCAGTCCTCTGTTAATTTGTCTAGTCCCTCAGCTCCTCCTATTCTTGTATAAAGAATTCCATTTATTTTAACATTATAATTTATCCCCACAGATTTTCATCTTCAAAGTTATTCTAACATTTGATGCATTGACAGTGTTACAAACCATCCATTCTTGTTTTCATGGGTACCCCAGGTCCTTTACTGTAGACCTGCTCCCTAGCTATGAATTTCTATCACAACATATGCTGGCTTTGTAGGCCATTATTTGTCCAGGTTACTTTTAATCCTAATCCTTTTTGCATCAAAGTTCCTAGCTGTATCCCGTTCACCAACACATACAGCTTTGCAAAGCTCATTCTCTGACAGCTGGTTACAAACATAGTGGGCAGTGCTGGCCTCACAGGTTCTCACTGAGCTCCTCACAGCATGACCTGTGGCTCCAGCAGGGAATTGCTCGTAGTTCATCCAGCAGCACTGCTTTGGGAAGAGCTGTTCTCTACAATACTCCAATTTATACCACATTCCTTAATAGACATGAGAACGTTTTGTGAGCTGGTGTGAAAATCTGATTTAGAACTGTGGTAACTACTGCTAATATCCTCCTGTTTCCAAGGCCTGTTATCCTATTATAGGAACAAATGTGATTGCATTGACTTGATTTGTTCCTGATAAATCCATGGAGACTATTACTTATCACCTTCTAGTGTTCTAGCTGCTTACAAATAGGATTATAGCATTATGTATTTTAATAAGCACAAAATAGAAATGAAGACTTTAATAAATTGAAGCATCATTACTTTTGAAAATTTAGTATCAACACAGCTGTTTACCTAAGGGACCATGTTAACATGTCAGAACTGTCCTCTTACCATTCCAACACAAATTTTCTAAACACAGTGAGCCTTGTCGAAGTGCTCAGGGTCCCCTTTTCCCCCCTCTCATTGCAAACACTACCAAAAAATGATGGCAATATATCCAGTGGGTGTGGGAATGAGCAAACTGCTCCTGGCCATGCTACTGCTATCAACCTTGGGCTGAGGAGCACCTCAAGGCACTGCATTAACAGAGGCTGAGGCTGGAGATAGAAGTGGCTCCAAACCCACATTTCTCTTGCTGACATTCACCTGAAGTTTATCAGTTTTGTCTGACTTCTCAGTTACTGCTGTTTTGCTAAGCTGCTAGGTAAGTTGAAAATAAAAAATCTCCCTCTAAAACACAAACACCTGAGGCTGGGTAATGTTAAACAGTGCAGCTGGTTGACAATTTTTAGTTATTGCCCTTGTTTCTCATGCCATGGTCCCTTCTAGAACCAGCCAGACTCTGGCTATCTCTGGGGATGCAGAGTCAGAGGCAGAAGTGGGCATTAATGGAACACTGCACTACAGATCCAAGCATCCACTGTAACCACCCACCCACCCCTGGCTCCTTGGCAGTCATGAAGGGCTCCTCTGGGCGGGCTTTATGGGATCCAAGTCAGAATCTGTGTCTTTATGAAGGATTGAACTTTAACTTCCCCTGCCTGAGTGAGGGGCCTTGCTGGACCACACACACATTACAAGTTCCTGAGTTTCTTGTAGTATGGGCAATGCCCTTTCTTGTCCCTTTGCTTCCCTTCAGGAACTTTGTGCTGTCTGGTCCCATTTGAAGAGAGGGAGAAAGCAATCTTGTCTCTTCTTTCATGAGGCACAAAGAAAAACATACCTAAGAGTTAGTATCTGCATGCACACAGGATGGGAGTTGTTCACCAAACACAATGGACCAACAGGACACAGTGGTTTTCAGTTTTTACTGATTGCTACTTGCATAGATTGTGACAGAGTCCTTGAAATGAATGACACTTCTATTGCAAAACTTGTTTCAGACAGAACTCCCCCTCAGTATATCCACAGAGCAGTATTATGTCAGATCAGACTGTAGTCTCTGTTTAATTCTAGCAATCTGGTTTCTTTACTAGTTTATTGTGAATAAGCTTTTATTATTTGTGTCTTGAAAATCCTCTTGGACTTTTCTGTAGTTTCTGAGGATTGTAGTTTCTATTCTGCAACTGAGGGAGCACATCAGTGCAGCGCAGGACAGAAGTACTTTCAGACCACTGATAATGAATGGGAAGGAAACACAAAGTACAGGTTAATTAGTGTCTCTTTGCTTTGTTCTAGAAACAGCAAACCTTATTTCTCCTCCTGTTCTGCATGCAGTGAAGCACCAGCTCTGTGCTGTACTGGCAGGACCAACGCTGGCTAAAAGATGTCTGTGGTTTTGTAGCTCAATGTCTACCTTGAATCAGCAGCCCTTCAGGAGGGCTCTGTATTCTGGGTCTGCTGTAGCATCTCCTTGGCTGGACACACTAGAAATCTGTACACAAAGAAATACACTTTATCATAAGTCAGGAACAAGTGCTCACTCCAAGTTTTTATTGAAATTGAACACAGTATTCAAGCATAATTCTGGTTGAGAATCTAGACAGCTAATCTCTGGTTGTACAGTATACCCCAGTTAACCTTTCTGGTGTACATTCCCAGGAACGTGGAAGTGAGCAGGCATCTCATCTCTCAGCCAACCACCACCGTGTCATCCCCAACAAACTGGTAAAATGGGACCTCAAGGTTTAAGGGAGCAGGGCCTTTCCTGATTCTGCCAGAGGCGTCATAGTGGGAGCCGTGGCAGGGGCAGTAGTACCCGCCAAAATCCCCGGAGTTGGCGATGGGGACACAGCCCAGGTGCGTGCACACCCCCACCAGGATCACCCACTCGGGCTTCTTCACTCTGTCTAAGTCGTGCTGTGGATCTCTCAGTTGAGACAGATCAACTTCAGCCTCCTGACTAATTTCTGCCTGGGTTCTGTGACGCACAAAAAGGGGCTTCCCTCTCCACTTGAAAGCCACGTTCTTGCCTTCTGGAATGTCAGACAGCTTGATCTCAATCTTTGACAAGGCCAGCACATCAGCAGAGGCACTCAGGCTGGAAATAAACTGGGTGACAACATTCTTGGCAACATAGGCACCTGCTACACCTGTTGCTGCAGTCATCAGGTAGGAGAACCCTTTCCTGGAATCACTGCTGCCTTGGGAGGATGCGTTGGCATCTTGCACATCATCGCGGCGATAGGCGGAGAAGTCGGGGACCGCGACGTCGTTATGGACACAGCGCACGCTGGCAGGGGCTGCAGGGAAAAGGACAGCAAATGACACCACTTGCAGGTAAAACACACTGTCATGCACTTGAAATGATACTGTTTTAGTGGCATTTTTGGAATGATGGGTAAAAGTTATTCCAAAGTCTGGGTAGGGTTCTGGTATTTAACCGTTTCAGTTTTAAGTTGTGTGAAAATGGTTTTCAGAGGGAATTTCTGGTAGATTAACAGGTGATCTGTGACAGTGGTTTCCCTATTCCTTGAAAAAGAAACCCCATCAGGGTTTCTGAAAATCTGTGGAAAGTTCTGGGAAAACAAGTGAACCGTTTTTTCAGTAAATTTCAAGAACAAACTCCTGTAAGACACCATGACTAGCTTAGAAAAGACGGCCCTCTTTTCAAATCAAAAGTTTCCTTGTAAAGAGCTGCTAAGAAGAAATCTGATGCAGTGAAGTTTGCACATCTGCAGTGTAACACTTTTGTGCTACTTTTTGTCTGAACTAACTTCTATGCCTGTAATAATATTACGTGTGTAGTTAAGCATTTTTAAAATGAAAAATATGAGTCATCCTATTTCATACTAAATTGTTGTCCTAGCTAAAAGCCACAATAATAATTTTAAACCTTCAGTCCCCAGGCTTGCTTTTCAGAAGATTTAGGGATAAAGCTAAGAGCTATCCAATTTCAAGTGGGATTCCCCCATTAAACCTGTGTGCTTAAGCAACAGGATATGCAGGACAACTTGAAGGCCTCTCATAAGCTTCTCCAGCAAAAGAAAGCTGCTTCCCCCACTGAAAATCTACCAGGCAAAGAAGATCATGGCAAGGACAGAACACATCACTTGCCAAAGTACAACTTGTTACTTGAAGAGTATTATTTAGTCTTTGTATTTTCTAGCAGTTGGCACAAAGTTAACAGATGTCTCAACATACTTAAGCACTCAGGGATTTATATGCAGTACAATGAGGATAATAATTACATTTATTTACAAGTAAGTCAGCATTGAGATCATAACTGCTATAGGATTTTAACTGCAAAGAAATTAAACTGAAAACCAGAATTTTGAGACAGTACTCCACACTAAGTAATTTCAGTAGCAAGACTTAGAGCATTTAGTAACAATATGACTAACTTCTAAAAAATGTGCTATAGTCAGTGACAAGCATGTTTGATGTTAATTAAAATGTAGAGCATGGCTAAATGTCAGCTATGTCAGTTACAGATTTGTAGAATTTTCACCTAAACAAACCCTTTACAGCAGAGGGTGAAGTAAACCGCTCTAATTGCTAGAGAGCATCTTCTGCACGGCACTTCCCTCCCAAAATTAAATGTGTGCACTCTGTGCCAGCTGAAGCAGTGTTCCACCAGTGACAGCTGTAGAGCTGGGCAGCAGCGCTCCAGAAGCAGGCAGGGAGAGCCACAGCCCCTAGGCCAGAGGTCGGGCTCTAAGGAACACCTCGGGGTCACGCCTTGGCTGATGCCTTCCCGACCTGGGGGCACCACAGGGTAAAACACACGGTGTGTTCTCACCGCACCCCTCTGCTCTTGTGCCCGCAGTTAAAAACCTTCCCGAATGACAGAACTTAGCTGCATTTCCTCAGCGGTAAAATAGCAAGCACCTGAGCTATCTATCTCTCTCAGCGGAGATATGCAAAACGGCCAGGACACGGTGCTGTGCTCTGGGCTGACCCTGCTTGGGCAGAGACTCACTGTGCTCCCTGCAGTTTGCTCCGTTCTGTGACAGGCATTTAAAAGAAACTGGCATTCAAGTGTCCTTGAACAAGCTCTGTCGCTGTAAATGCGTACGAACTGCAACGGTGACAACAGGATCAAACATTTAGAAACCCCACAGGGCCCAAGCCCCCGCGGCCCGCCCGCCTGTTCGCCTTTCCAGCTCTGTTCCCCCGCCCGCCGGGCCGGACCGTGCCGGGCCGGGCGGTGCCCGGGAGCGCTGGCAGGGCCCTCGCTCTCCT
>VWYI01032825.1:20945-34654 GCA_013399455.1 Anthoscopus minutus | reverse complement strand
CACAGCTGCCAGGGCTAGGGTGCTGAGAGTGAGGTAGGAGGCCAGGGTGTCCTAGGGTGACTTTATGTTGCTTGTATCCCTAATCATGTGTTCTGTTTATATTACATAGTACGTTCTGCACCTTTAAAACTGGTTCTGAGAGCAAAGAGGGGAAAGAAGAAGCCGCAGTTTGTTTTCAGAAACAGCCTTCACTCCCACAGCTCTCTCCGGACTGTGTTGTCTGCAGCACGGACAGACAGTGGGACAGAGCTCTCCTTTGCTTTTAGTTAAGTTTTAAGCTAGCTGGGGCAGGGAAATTCTCTGGACTGTGGTTTTGGGTTTTTTTTCTTTTTTTACTTGGGTCTGTTCAGACCTGCTCTGGACTGAAAACCCAGAACACCCCAGGAGCTCACACCTGTGGCCCACCGGGGCCTGGGCCTCAGCACTCTCCAGCACCATAGAAACTGATGAGAGACTGAGTGAGAGGACCTGCACCTCACAGCAAGGACTTTTCTGGATTTGCCATTTCTTTGAACAGCAAGAGGTGTTCTTGTTTAATGTTATTCCATTTTCATGCTTGTGGATATTTTGCTTGTTAAATAAACAGTTTTTTCCACTTTCCTTCAAGGAAATCTTTTTCCCGAACCAGTTGGGGGAGGAGCAGTTTGAACCTGTTTTTTTCCTGGAGGGACCCCATTTGAAGGTTTCCTCTCAAATTCGTCCTAACCCCGGACACAGGGGTACAGTGGCTATGCCAGGAACCCTGTGATTTCTGGCCTGCCTCGTGCATCCTTCCTAGTTCCAGGGCAGAGGGTTTAGGAAGAGGGGATAGGGAAGCCACAGAAAGAGGGGTTTGTTGAGGTTGTCCTTGCATCCCTTTATTAAGTAGTTCTTTCTGAATTAATAGGAACACTGGGAGAAATTTTGCTGCTGTTTTGTCTCTTTGTTTCACTTTTGCTCTTAATAATTCTCCAATTTTGTCCCAGGCAGAGAGAGAATGTACATTCTGCTGGGTAAGCTGAGGGGAATGCAAGGATAGCCAGTGAACAAACCTTTTCAAAAGGCTTTTGGAAACTCTAACGTCTACACTGTTTAGGGAATCTCTGACTAAAATATAAAGGTTCCTCTGTGCAGCAGAAACTTTGGCACCCATCCTTGATGTTAAATCTCTTTCTGCATACTTTATCTACCTTCCGTACAAACACTTTAAGTTCACAGTTAATCTAGGAAAAGGTTAGCAGTTTCTCTTCCTTCACTCTGAGGTCAGAGCACACTGCTTGCATGCAAACTGCACGGCTTTTAAACTTCCGCTCAGCAGAGGCCAGGCTGTGCTGTGCTATGTAGCGTAGCAGCCCCGTGGCTTGGCACCGCTCACACTGGTAAAATCGTGGCTTGCACGGGTAAAGGCATGAACTGGGTTGTTCTCCCACTGCCCGCTGCCACCCCCCCACTGCTGAGATCCTGCCAAAAAGCCGCCACCGCCCGGGGCCAGTATCTCCACCCTTTCCCCCTCTCTTCTCAGTTCTGCACTCTGCTGCTGCCACACAACTCCCAGAGCTGAGCCGCAATTCTGCCACCCCCTCTTATATGGGGTTCACCCTTTCCCTTCACCGGAGAGGACTTCCCACCACCCGGGGGGTTCTCCAAGGTTGCAGAGCTACCCGCAGGGTTTACTCACCACTCCTGAGGACCTGGGTTGGCTGGAACTGTAAGGAAGTCCTTTGTCCGGAGATCGACCCGTCCTGGGCTGGACAGGCTGCCGATCTTGCTCCTTTGATTCCTGCCATGTAAAAAACAGCAAAAATTCCAAGGAAGCTGACAGTTCAAAGCTTATAAAATCCACCAGTAGATAACCAGCTGTAATGTGGGACTAGACCTCTTGGGAAGCCCCACACTGAGCACCAGCTGTCGGGGTGTTTTCCCTTTTGGGGGACCTGGGGTCCAGTTCCGTCTAGCTTAGGACCCCAGGTTTAACAACCCCAACAAGGACAAAGGTAAAAGATGAGGAGCGCTGTCCCTCGGGACCAAAACATCCCACAGTTTATGTAGAACAACTCACGTGGGCGTCCCGGAAAAAAAGGAGAAGGGAGAGAGAGAGCTGGTCCAGACCCCCTGGGATAAGCCCAGGCAGAGAGGGCAGGGAGAGGTCATGGCCAATGACATACCTTAAGGGAGGGTACAAGGGAGGAGATATCTCAGGTAAACTCATCACCATGGTCTCAGGGGGGAGGGGGAGTATGTGGGCAGTGCAATGCAACAGTATTCTCTTGATGAAAAATAAAAGTCTGACTCTATGAACGAAAATGAAAACCCTGAACTTTATTGGAGTAAGCTGGGCTCAGAATCCAGGTCCCATATCATGTTGCTAAGGCACAAAATATTTTATATCTGCCTTCAGATCATGTCTGTCATTCATTGCACAGGATTCTTGGAGGGCTTTATTGACATTAACAAACAAAACCTACATAATCTAAGTGTGGTGTCATCATTGGCACTTCAAGGGAGCTGTGCGAAAACAGTTCTGGGCTTTGGTTGGCTATGAATGTCATTAATTGTTTCTTTAGTTGCTTTATTCTCTTAACAAGAGACGGAAGTGGGACGTTTGGAGAACTGAAAACTATCAGTGATCAATCCAAGATCCAATAAAAGAATTCATTTTATATGCCCATTAGGAAACCAAGCTGTGAAACCAGCATTTTGAGACAGGAATCAAAAAAACTTGTTTCTCTTAAATTTTGGCAAATCATTGACAGTGAGTAAGAAAAGGTAGGCTTACAATAAAACTCAAGTCATCCTCCATCAAGTCCAATCTCTTGACATGATGCAGAGCAAGAATTATAGCACCAGATCTGAAAGGGATATCCACATACGGATGTTCACCTCAGCTTATCACTGTTACAGGTATATTCTGCTCACTGACATCATTCAGATGCCGCTCACATGCCACCAGTATGTTTACATTTTCATTCCTCTCAGAAAGGTCTCCTGTAATTACTAAAGAGCAAACTAAATGCACACAGCTGAGGTGACACACTTAGGAGACCAACTCAGGATAAAAAAACACATAAAGAATAAACTATCCCAGTACAAATAAATATCAAAAACCTAAAAATAATTATTGCAAAAGTAATTAAGGGAAACAAGGCTCAAAAGAAAACAGCCCTAAATAAGCTGTAGCTGGAACAGTTGAAATGTGCCAAGACTTGTGTGAATAAACATAGCAATGGTAGGACAAATTGGCCTTTGCGCTTAGCTGATGAATCAAAGAGAAACACAATTCCCAGACACATGCATTAGCCACTGTATCTGTGGAAGAAATAATGCCATATAGAAATGTGCCATTGACTATATCAAGCAGGAGAAAGACAATTCCGTAGACAAAGGGATGTCAGATATCCAATTGTCTCCTGATCGTAGATAATGACTTTGGCTAAGTATACATCACAAAATGGAAAGGAGCAAATAAAACAAGACACCTCTTGGAAACCAAAATTATTAAATTACCATTCAGAGATTAGCAAGGAACAGGACATGTTGAGTTATTGCATTGGGTTGCGATGTCAGTATTTGATCTATAGTTCAGACACAGGTGAGTAATGCTAATGTCTCACATAAGGGTGAGAGAGGTGATTGAGGGTGATGAGACACAGGAACAGGTTGCCCAGGACGTTGTGGATGCCCCATCCTGGCAGTGTCTACAGATCATAGAATCATCAAGACTGAAATAGAACTTTAAGATCATCCAGTCCAACTATCAAACCAGCACTACCACTGTAACTGCAAAATCATCAAAAATTGATCATCCAGTGCCAGATCCAGGGGCTTCTTAAGCACGTCCCTGGGCAACTTTTTCCAATGCCTGACCACTGTAATAATGAAATATCTATATATCCTAATATCTGATCTGAATCTCCCCCGTCTCAGCTTAACACCATTTCCTCTGGTCCTTTCAGTGCAGGTAAAATAGAAAAGACTGGCCCTCACCTCACTACACCCTCTTTTCAGGGAGTCGTAGAGAGCAATGAGATCACCCCGAGCCTCCACTACTCATGACTGAGCTTCCTCAGCTCTTCCTCAAAGGACATGTTTTTGAGCCCTTTCACAAGTCTTCACTGGCTGTGCTGCAGTATCTCCCACATCCTTTTTAAAGTGAAGGACCCAGAACTGGACAGAGGACTTGAGGTTGTGGCCTCACCAATGCTGAGTATGGGCGGACAATCACTACTCTGATCCTGGCCATGCTATTCTTGATACAGACCAGGATGCAATCAGCCTTCTTGGCCACCTGGGTACATGGCTGGGTTCAGTCACTGTCAACCAATACCCCCAGGTCCTTTCCTGCTAGACAGTTTTCCATCCACTCCACCCCAAGCCTGTAGCACTACATGGAGTTATTGTAGCCAAAGTGCAAGACCCAGGGGTTTCCATAGGCATTTCCTGGCTAAGACTCTTATGAGCCATAAAACCAATCATTCATCCTGTCTGGTGGCCTGATGAAGTAACAGTAAGTCACTGTTTTCACTGGGTCTCCAATAAAAACAGTTCAGATAATTTCACTACTGAACATTATCTCCAAGATCTCACAATATTTCTCAAGGAGGAATAAAACTCCATGACCGAAGAGGTTTTTTAAAATGCTTCTAAGTTGGATTTATCATGTTAAATATGCTAATTAAAAAAACCAAAAACAACAGTGGGGACACAACAATGTAACAAAAACTGTATTAAAAGAAATGCCTCCAAGATATATATATATATATATTTTAATGTCTCTAGAATTATTGACTCTGCTTTTCTTTCAAGTTTAACCTTCATAATGAGTCTTTATCTCTGTTTCCTTTCTTCCTATCCTCATTTCTAAAACATTTCTCCTATTCCAAATCTTCAGCATGAGAGCCAGAAATGTGATTATCATTTCATTAGTCTACAGGGGCAAGAAAGCATTTCTAAGAAAATAAATAGCCCACCAATAGTGGCTATTAATACTGCAATTAATTTGCTCAGTTACCTTCAACCACCTCAGTAGAGAGGTCTAGTGGAATTTCCATTATCTTTCTTGCCTTGCCCCATGCCTGTCTCACCTTCCATTTGATTTTTTGAACTTTCTTACCTTTTCTCACATTCATTGCAGCCTGACTTTTTTGTTTGACTTCTGCAGGAGATTCTACATCAGGTATAAATAATCTCTCTGCAAATGACAAGTGGCACCAGTAAAGATGGCAGCCATAATGACAAAAGATTTTTAATACAAAATCATTCTGAACCTTGTTCCCTAGGTTTCCAAATTTGGCAAAGACAAAAAAAAATAATTAATTAGCTCAGATAATTGTTCCAGAATCCTCTAACCTGATAGTTTTTTTGGAATTCCATCCAAATCCACTCAAAGTCCATCCATCTGAAATTGGATTCCATTCCATCTAAAGCCAAAGAAATATATTTATGTGAAGAAAAAGATGTAGCTAACAGATGTAGGCAATAAAATTTAACTAAAATTTCTATAAGATGAAAAGTATTTCCAGATAAATAGAAATACTTTTCAATCCATATTTGATAGAAACTACTGGGTTGCTTCATCTGAACCATATAATCTAACACTTATAATTTTACCTTACTCAGTTTATCTTTGTAATTACAATGATATGCAAAACCAAAATGTTTCCCCAACATAATGGACAAATCAATGTTTTTGAATACAAAAATGTATTTTTTGATTAACTATAAAAAAATACATTACAGGCAAGATTTTACATTTTAAAATAGTGTTCATAGCTGAAATCTAACTCTCTGCTGGTTTGCCACAGTGGCGGGGGGGATGGTAGGGTTGCCGTGACCTTCCTGAGGAAATATCCTGAGAAGGACGGCACAGGGGACACAAGCACATTCTTCTCCCAGCCTGATGAGTGATGTTCAGCTCAGCTTCAGCTCTCAGGCAACACAGAGAGAAGAGACTAGAGCTCTATATGGCGTTCCACAGAGTAACAGCCTTTAGTAAGAGCAGGACCCTCTGTGAAGGGAGGCAGGAACAGAAGCTCTCTCAAACGGGGAAAAAACTGGGGTAGATACAGGGTAGGTGAGGGGTGGGACAAAACTGGTAACCAATAGGGGCGGAGAGTAAAGGGGAATAGTCAATGGATTACAAATAATCAACACAGAATTGCAAAGGTCTCTGGAGGTGGAATTTGCTCACCATAACCACAGAGTCTGTGGCTCAAGGGTAAGCCCTCCAGGGGAGCACAGTAAGCTTTCTGTTGGGTGGCTCTTTGGCTCCCGCAACTGGTTCTCCTCAGGAAAGAAGACCTTGGCCTATTCAGGCCCCTGCACAGAGGAATACCATGGAGAATGTCCTAGAGAGAAGAGAGGTCCAGGAGAGCTGGATGCTCTTCAAGAATTAGCTCCTACAAGCTCAAGAATGGTCCATCCTGATGAGCTGCAAATGGAGCAGAGGTGGCTGAAAACCTCCACAGATGAGCAAGCAGCTCCTGACTAAATGAAACATAAAAGGTAAAGGTACAGAAAGTGGAAGCTGAGTCAGATGCCCTGACAGGAATGTCAAGGCTCTGCCAGGATATGCAGGGATGGATGAGATCAAGAAAGCCAAAGCACAGCTATAATTTAATCTGACAGGAGACATGAAGGACAACAGTAAGAACTTCTAAGGGATATCAGCTCTGTCTGTGAGCATGGGAAAGCTAACATATCTTCCCTTTGAGAGGATAGATTAGTGTCAAGAGAAATAAAAATACACAACATTCTCAATGATAAAATGGAAATTGACAACTTGAATGCTATCAAAACTAAGGCTTCAATAACATTCTCCAAATATTTCTGAAACAATATATTTTATAATTTGCTTTCAATCTGAACTTAGAGTAGAAATATTTAATATCTGAGACAGAAGACAGAATTTCAAAATGTTATAATTTCACAAGAAAGACATTTCCAGAGTTTGAACTCTAATTTTTTACTTTGACTGCAGTCTGAACTTTCTATGTGGATGACCGTTCAATCCACAGTTTTGTAGATTACACTCTGATTCTTTCAGCCAAGAATGATTCTAAAACACAGGTTAAAATATGTTGGAAATTTCTCATAATTTTTCAGAAAAAGTTCCATTCCTACCCCTTTATTTGGAATAAAACTTCAAAATTCTCAGTTTTGAATTACTACAGAATGGGGTTTTGTCACCTCCAAGAAGGTTCATCTGGCTCTTGATAAGTAATACATCTTCAAAAAAGTTAAGTTTTATAATTTCCTGATTGTTGAAGTGACTGATTTAGCAGCCTGTCATTTTTGAACATCTTTGTCTTCTTTTTTTTCAATGTAGTTATTGTAAGAACTGTTTAAATGCATCCTTATGCCCATTTAAAAATAAAGTAGCTAAAGAGATAAGGCATGCGGACGTGAAATGGAGAAGACCACAGCTGACATGATAAACAGGAAAGAAAACTCAGATACAATCACTTAGTAATGCTAAATTTTTAAAGAGGAAATTTAAAGATGTCAACTGGGCATCCCCAATGTCAACAATAGAGAGCTCCCAGAAACAATGTGATGTAAGGGATGTACCTTGGAAAGATCAACTTCTCACTGGGGTTAGACAGCAATTAGAAAGCACAGACCACATAAATCACAATAATTGCTAGAAGCATCTTTTTGTATTTTTCAGAAACTCAGTAACAGCTGGCAGTTTGACAGAACTTTGGAGATGCAATGGAGCAGGTCAGGCTGATGTCTGCTGAGAATCCAACTGGCCTGCAGAATTTCAGCATAAAATCAGCTAAGGTGATTGAGCTTCTCTCAGTCAAGGATAAGAACTTTTTTATCTCTGTGAAGTTTAGTAAATGTAAATAACATTTTTGTGTTAGCTTTTTCCATGCAAAAACCTGCAAATCAGCCCAATAATTATAATATTTATATGCTTATATACAGGCCCAGTAGCATCTGCACACAATTTTTTAAATAGGATACTAAGATTTGTCACTAGCTTGCTTCTTAATGGTTCTTTATATAACTACATAAAAGTAGTAGCATTTCATTTCTATTGACAATGTGCTTTAAAGAGTGTAAGAAACCATCTCCATCTTAAAAGGACAGAAACCCAAGACATATTAGAAGTTCCCTACTGGAAAGGATTTTTTGCCCTTTTATCCCTTATCTTTCTCCACTGTTTTTAGATGCTCCTGTCCTAGCCCTCATCAAAAGAACAGAACTGTTTTCATAGGCAAAACCTGAAGTTCTAGCTTCTAACCAGAACTAGAATTACTTCACTTAAAATTATACTGGCTTTGTTCATCAACCACTTGCTTTCTTGCTCAGGTTTTGGAAAACATCTCAACCATACACTCACTTCAAAATCCCAAAAGCTGCAGCTTGGCAGTCTGATAAGCCCCCAATCTACTACTGCAGACACCTATCTCTGAGAGTCATCTTGCTCCTAACTATGACATCTTCCATTGGATTGAAGCAAAAAACCCTTTGTATTTTGTTCTTTGCTCCCTAAGAGTGTGGATTTCTTTCATTATAGTTTCTGTGTCCCACCTGCAATTAAATCATCTTGATTTTCAAAGCGACATACCAGGAATTAAATTTCTAACAGCCTTTATGAACTGAAACCAGTCAGTGATTAGCATATCTTTTTCTGACCAACCACCATGTGTGTAAGTTACTCTTTTAAATCAAGCAGTGATGAGGAGGATGACTCAGAAATAAGCAGGATAAAGAAGCACAGGCTCTCCATGACTCACTATGAGACTTTAAGTTTTTTTTGAGCTATGTTAGATTCCAGACACTGAGATTTCTAGAATTATCAGTATGCCATTACTTGTGTCTACAAATTGTTATTAATTTCACCTATCTGCCTAATTAGATAGTCACTGCTCACAGAAATATCTCAAAGTCTCATTTTCAGTGGTGCTTTTTATTTGCAATGCCTTGTGAAGGTAGCAAACCTTTGGCAACACAATTGTCTCTTGAAGAAGGGTAGAAGTTGACAGACTAAGGGAGTCATCCAAGGCCACAAAACAAAATCAATTGCCAAGTTAGAGATGGATCCAGATGACTTGGATATTATTCAAGTCTTCTATGGATTGATCAAGCAACTGATATTTTCCATTTAATCTGGTTACCAAAACAGCACACATGATGCACTAAATACTTGAGTTTTCAGTGGAACAACATGCTTTCTATGTATGTGAGTCTTAGAATTAGGTACAGTTTAGTACTAGAAAACAGCTCTAAGATAATTGTTGCTATTTTCTGCCGGGAGGGAAGACTCGCACAACTAATGTAGTTGATACTACATTATCAAGCAAGCTCCATTTATTCTTTCAGATAGGTTACATTTATACTCTCACAGACAACTACTCATTAATAGGCACAACTGGCATTACCTAATTGGCTTACTCTAAAAGTTGTATTAGCATACACTCTATTTTTCATTCCTAGCCTCTGTTCCTCTAACTACAAGCCTTCTATTATCTTTAACTACTCTGCTCAAGGACATACTGTCTTAGCTACCTCGAAACTTTCTAAAACAGCTCCTTCATGTCTACGTGACCTTGTTCACGTAGCCATCCATCTACAGATAATGATCTAAAAACTGTAAAAAAAATTTTTTTAAAGTAATATATTTCACGTTTTCCTTCTTCAGGCTAGAAAGCAAATTTGAGTACTTCTGATGACCACATAGAGGGAAGTTTGGGTTGCCAAATAAATTTTGACAGAGTTGCTTTTGTGAGGCAGCCAATAAAGAGGAGGCAGAATCTGATTTAATTTTCATTTAAATAAATACCTAGTGACCAGAGATAAAAAAAAAAGAACTAGAAAAAAAAGTTATTTATAATATAAAGTATTACAGTGTCTTGGTTTGAAATGGACAGGTGTTTGCTAAGGAAGGCAGAAACCTCCCTTGAAATAAATAAAAATGCAAACCACCCCACCTCGCTTAAAATATTATAATCTTGAAATCAAGGAGCTCTCAGGCAAAGATATGGGAATAGGAGTAACAATACTTTACTAAGGAAATTGAAATAAAAATGCAGTAGTACAAAAAAGAAAACAACAACAAAAAAACCAAAAAAACCAACAAACCAAACAAACAAAAAAAACCCAACCCACTGACAGAGTCAGAATACAACCTGACACCCTGTTGGTCAGGATGTTGGTAGCAGTCCAGTTAATTGGTGGCTGCAGTCCTCCTGGAGTGACAGATGTGGATCTGCTGAAGCAATGACCCTTTAGAAGGCATAGTTTTCTACTGAAAGGCCAGTAGTGGTGTTGATGGGTCCAGTCTCGCCTCTGGTAATCCAGTGGAGAAAGGCTGCTTGTCATGTTCCAAGTCTCGACTATATCCCGGCAGGAATGCTTGGCTCCTCCCCCTGGGTAGAGCATCTCACAATGGGATGATACAATTTTACCAGTCATGCAGTGAGACAAAATGGCCCATTAAGAGAAGATACCCCCTTGGAGGGAGGATGGGTCATGGAAGAGACAAGGAACACTGCCACACCTGGTTTTAACAGCTGGCCCATTAACAGAAGATATCCCCCAGTTATGAGGGATGGGTCTTGAAAGAGATAAAGATCTGGTTTGAACAGATGGTAATAGAATATATGCTTTTGGTTACATCTTGCATTGCAACCTAAGACATACAGAAAACCATGGCCCTTCCAAAACCTGCAAATGCAGTACTCCAGGATAAGTTTCTTTCCAGGAAAAAAATTTACATTTGACAGACCATCAATACCCATATTTAATAGATTTAATTTACAGTCTGGCCTCATGGTCCAGAAAGACTAAGAACATATTATGAATAAAAGCCTCAATGCATGCCTGTAAAAAATCTGGGACAGAGGCACTATGAGATCAAAATAATCCCAAGCAGAGGAGCTGCCAAAAAGAGGGAGAAAAAAATATCTAGTAGATTGTTGAAGAGCAAAATAAAAAATATGAAAGAATTCAGCAGATGTGATTGGAGATTAAGAAGAATAGACTGAGACTGGCACAGTTCTATGAAACACTCAAAATTCACAGTGTAAAGGACATACGAATGAAGACAGATTTTTGAATAAGCAACAAATTGTGGAAACAGAGATGGAATAAAGCTAATAAACCTGTAAATTAGGCCCCATCCTGAATCAGTAATTTTGTTAAATTCTTTACTCTGTTAAGAAGAATTTGCAGCTTGACTGTAACTCAAACTGGATATGCAGCCATTTACTTCTCATTAAGATAACAGTGCTGACATTCTTGCCACCTTAAATAATTTCACCTTGTTGAAAGTCTGCATTGATCTATTCAGAGAAACAGCATAAGAAAAGCATACATAAAGAGAAAAGTCAATAAAAATCACTCTTTAATTCTGCTTGGAGACATGCAAACTGTTTTTCACATTCTTGTGAGAATATTTAACTTTTTGTTCTTTCAGATATTGTCATCATAGTGAAATATTTTCGGCTTTCATAAAATTCCCAGGGTCTCAATCTCTCAGGTGAGTGAAACACAGCTGCATCCTGCAGCAAGGATAACAGTACCATTCCTCTCCTACAGGTCTAGAGCAGTTACCTGTCACCACTAATTCCAGAGCTGATGAATGCAGTTCTGAATGGGTTAGTCTCTTCTGCATCGAGGCAAGAGGATAGAGAAGGAAACTCCATTAAATGCTCCTTCCTAAGAATTTCTGTTTCCCTGAAAACCCTTGGATCCCCACTGATTAAAACTTCTGCACAGATTTTCAAAGCTGGGAAGAGAAAAAAGAAGAAAAAGCCTTAATTACTAGCATTGTAAAATGGCAGGGGTCTTAATTTTAACTGATTTGCATAATTTAGGCTTAATTTTGTATTTCAAAATGCTTTAGATGTTATATACTTCAGCAGGAATTGTGAGGAAGACTAAAAATAAGAGAGATTTAAAGCTGTGAAGCTGGTGAGGGAGAAGCCTGACTACTGTGCAAACACTGGCCAGCAGCATGAATTAATGTACACAGTGATCCTGATAACAGAGCAATAATTTTCATATCAAGATGTAATATGATATTTAATCTTTTACTGAAGGCAGTGTGTTCTACTTAACTATCAAAAGCTCAAACCAGAGATAAAGTTATCCACAGTGATTTGGATGGGAAGTTCTCTCAGTGTAGCAAACAGCTATTGGAGTTTGGGTTTTGGATTGCATTAGATGTATTTCCCTCATCTTTCTCCAGCTTCAACGTTTTGTTAGGAAGTGCCATCTTCCCCTCCAGGGCAATTTTTGATTGATTTTAATAAGGACTGGGATGTTTGTGTGCTTCTTTCAGCAAGATCCCAGTGCTCAGAATATTGGGATACTGCATATGCAAACTTTTTATCAGCTTCCCACTGGTTACTCTACAGTTCAGCTGGGAGATACACAGAGATTTTCCAACCACTGTCACAGACTTCCAATTAATGGAATCTTTCTTATTGTCCTTTGTTTTTTTTACTTTCTTCTCCCAGAACTAAAAGGTACACCCAGCACATGTGGTTTACTAACTCTCCAATCTTCCATGGAGATTTTTTATTAGGTAGCTTTAACATTAACTAGAAAAGCAATTGCATATTGACTTCGGTCAATTGGCATATATTTGAATTAACGTTCATCCCATGTTAGAGTATGTGAGGAGGTCAGAGAGAGGAAATTCAGCGCATTCTCACCTTGTTCTTGTGTGTCACACATTTATGACAGTAGCAAAAAAACGGTGTGTGGTGAAGAGCAAGTCCTCTGATGAGCAAAAACATTTCCTGCCCAAGACAAAGTGAACTGTATCTTCTTGCAAAATGCTATCAGTGAACATAATTGTAGAAATACATGTTTATTGTATTTCCTAGAGTTTGTAATGTCTGGGATATAAAAAGCAAGTGGAGTTCTGTCCCTGTAATTAACCTGCTTAAACTGATAGATTTATGGCTGCTAAACAGAACTCTGACTCTTAATCACAAAGAAACAATTGTTTACAGGTAAGCAGTATAGTCTGGGATATTGATGCTGTGTTTAACTCTTCACTCTATCACAAATTTCCTTGTGCATCACTCGTCAAATCACTGAGACTTGGTGTGTCTTAGGCCAGTGGAACAAGAAAGAATAAACCAGAGTTCCTTATTTCTGGGATGGGTAGTGATAAAACAATCTGAGGTTTCTTGTGGTGCAGATGCATACTTAGTGGACATTTCTCTCAAAGAAGTTAAACTAGGGTTTTATTAAAAAAAAAACAAACACTTACGAGCATTTCCAGCTTTTTCTCTTCTGCTGACAGCAATAGCAAAGATACAAGTGACTAAATGCACTAGTATCCTCCCCTTCATCCTTTGGGCTCTTTCCTGTCAGTTCATGACTGATGTGTGTATGAAGATTCAAAGCCTTTTTAGCATGGCAGGAGGAATAGTTGCTTTGGTTGCTTGTGCAACCCAGAAAGCTATTATGGAAAAAAAATAATTTAATTGAGCTCTCTCCTCAGCTTCTCACTAGACCTCCCACCTCTGCAGGAGCAAGTTAGCCTCTAAGACCAAACAGTTAGGACCAAATACTTAAGGGCCACCTTTGTAGCTTTTCAGCACTGCAGAAACCCAGGTCTCTCTCAGAGTTGCTATGACTCTTTGACACTGAATATGAAACCTCTGGTTGAAATAGACATGAAAGTCAGTTTTGAGATATAAGTCACTGATGTTAATTGGCAGAAGCCTGGCCAGACAAGGAAGAATCTGAGGAATGTGAATTCA
>VWYI01032825.1:0-10688 GCA_013399455.1 Anthoscopus minutus | reverse complement strand
TGGTCAGAGTTTTGTACCCTCCCCTTGGCTCCTGCCTATATTTAAGCTGATGTTTGTCCTAGCTGAGTGCTCTTCTGTCCCTGAACCCTCTAGCTGCAATAAACCCCTCCTAGAACTTCAGAGAGCCTCCTCTGAATCCTTTATCCAGCCCCTGATGCATGGATTCTGCCATAAAGCATGCGGCTCTAAGGTTCCGCCTGTTGCCAATCCAACGCCCAGGCAGTTCCCCACTCCTGGCGGCGTGCCAGAGTCCATCTTTAAGCTAAATGGGGTTCTGGTGGCCCATGCAACCATAGATTTCTGTGCATCCTGAGCTGATATTTTTTTCAGATTTGACCTGTACAGAGATATAATACATATTTTAGCAGAAACAAGATGATTCTACTCCAAAGAAGTTTGGAGCAAGAGACCAAAACTCCCAACAGAGAAGAAAGCAAGCATTCATGGTAGTCCTTGGAGATGCTGAAACTTTATTTTACTTATTTGTGCACATATTTCCAGTTTTCCTAATGGTATTTTCTCAGACAAAGAGGAAGTGGAAGAACATTTGAATGCCATTAGAGTTTTACTTAATATGGCAAAGTATGGTTTTTAATTGGTGAATCATATCTCATGGCAAAGCAGAAGCTGTTTAGAAAATCTGTAACTTGCAGCAGTCAAAAATATTTTTATTGCAAAGAGCATGTTGTCAGGAAAAATGGTCTTCAATAGAAAATATGTTTTATTATTGAAGAAAATAAGCCCCCAATTTATTTTACTCAATCTCCTTGAACACAGAATTTTGAAAAAAATAATACTTTAAATCCCTTTTTTCAGTTGTGAAACTGGGAAAAATAGAAAAATAAAAATGTAGAGGATTTACTCAGAAATAGCAATAACTGTAAGAAATAATAAGAGAATAGGACTAAACTTTTCTTTGAAATGATATTTCTGTTTTTGATTGGCTCCAGTTGTGTCATCCAGAGCAGGAGCAGGAACAGGAACAATATAATATCACTATAAGATATAACAGAACACAGTTTGAATGATAAATCATCATGATCAAATACTCAAATTAATATTAGCTACATGAGTGAAATGAGTTGAAACAAACTATTCATCAAACAATTTCAAGTAATTAATTAATGCAAATTGTGATATGTTTATGGAGAGATAACAAATGCAAAAAGGGCAAATTTCACTGTCAAATGAATTGTTCTCAGGGAATAGTTCATCTAGCTGCAGAAGACAGAAGAGGGTTGAATGCTAATGGGTAGGAACAAGAAGAACATAGCATAGAAATGGAGCTAATTCATACACTGCACTAAGTCCACAGACTGCTTGGGAGAAATGGAACCAGGTACTGCTGAGTCTCCTGAAAAGTAGGATGTATCCTAGATTTAAACTCATGTGTTAATTTTCACAAGATTAATATTTCAAACTGCAGGTGCTCCAATAAAGTGTCTTAAAATGAATCTGCAATAGAATAGCTCTGTTCTCAACTTTAAAGGAAATGAGTTATTAATAATATATGGTTATGGAGCTACTGTTTCATCCTGTGAAATTTTGTAGAACCTCAATAAAATAAAACATTTTATTAACATAATTGCATAGAACAAATACTGCAGAGTCATGATACATTGATTTCAAATACAATCTGTGCTCTTCAGACTTACTTATTTGACAGCGTTGTCACACCTATTTGTTGGACACTATAGGCCCAAAGAATCGGCTCCTGTTTCAGTAACGCAGAGCTGTCAGGATCATTTTGAGTAAATTAGGCATTAAATATCTCAGGTTTTCCAGTTTCATTCTTGCAGAGCAGTAATACAAGCCCAAGTGTACACTCACAGAGACCTGAATGTACAGCTCATTTCTGTCTGGGTCATATTGATTAATTTTGGAGAGGGGTTAGAAATAGGGACTTTTGATGTTGGTTGTCATTGATTTCCAAGACAAATGAAGAACAGAACAGCAAGAGCAGCTGAAAGATAACACTTGAATACAGTGCAAGTAGTGAGAAAATTATTAGCTTTTCTGAAGTATCAGAACTGCATTTAGATAAGATTAATTTCAAGTAGATGAATGCAAATACTTTGTCCTTCCAAGGCAATTTTTTCTTTCAGCTTCAAGTCTTTGCTAGTTTTAGCCCCAAAGGACATTATAGGATGCTTCACTGTTTACTACAAGCTTAAGTTGCTATATTAAAAAGATCTGATTTTATTCCGCATTCTTGATCAAATCTATTCTAACAAGATAATAGTTACATGCACACTCTTCACCTGTCAAATATATGTTAAATGGTGAAACATTCATTAAATGTGAGTGCTAATGCCAGGAGAACCAGTTACAGCTACATTTCAGGAAAAAAACCAAAAATAACAGAAAAAAGCTGTTCAACACCTGCATACACTGTTTTGTACCAAACTTCTCTAATTAGCACATTTTGAGATATTATTAGAGCACTAGAGGAAGCTTTCCAAATGTCATTAACTATGGATGTGATCTTAAATTACTCACTCTGAATATTTTTTCTTGCTATGCCCTTTTATCTTCCACTAACTTTTTGATGCATGCTAGAATAGTTCTAATTAAACCACGAATGGAAGTTTGTTGCATTAAAGAAAAGGTAAACTGAAAATTAATCAGCCTTTTTTTCTAAGATGCTTTTTCTAAACACAGAAGATGTGCGTAAGAGTCAAATGTTCTCGTATTAAATGTTCATCATTCTCTATCTCAGTCTCTGCCAATATTGGAAGAGTGATACTTATACAATCATTAAACATTAATATTTCCATCTTGCACTAAAGTAATATTATGAAGTGCAACAAAATATTTGTGCAGTCATTCATCTTTACTCCTTTTAAAGATTACCGTATCAAATGAGTCATCCCAGACTCTGGCATATCACAAGTAGTATCACATGTAGCTGGTGACCAAATGCTATATGGGATTTTGCTTCCAATAAATGATGCCAAACCACTTGCATTAGGAAGAGTTTGAAGAACTTTTTCCAAGCTCACATGCAACCAGACTTGTCAGGAATACATCTTTGCAAAGAAAGGAGAATAGAATTAGGAAGGAGAGAAAGAGAGGAAGGAAGGATGGAGTCATAAGAGAAACAGAGAGAAAATCTGGGCAGAATATAACATTTCTCTTGTGATAAAGATAATTCATATATATCTGTTTAAAAATAAAGCTCACATTTACATATAATACATGGAGACATAGTGTAAGGCTCCCATGTATGTCCTCTAGACTAGGCAGAATAGTCAAGCAATCCTAGTGTATGCAATGACTAAATATTGCCCTGATTTTACCTTTTTTCTAGATAAAAATTCCTCCTATAATCCTTCCTCTGGGACCCATTAGAAGCTATTAGCACATACTTGTTTTGTTAAAGATGCTGATAAAAATCCAGTGAGAAAGAATGCCAATTTCATTAAACGCTGTTTAACACATGTGGCCGTGAAAAAGAGAGCTGTATTCCAAACTGGAGCGCTATCACTTCACGCAATAGCCACATGCTTCTTATAGTTTAACAGTTCTGAAGTCGGTTTCTGGAGAGGAAACCCCAAAGGAAAACACATCTAGGAGCAATCATTCAGAAGTCTGTTCTTCTGCTGATGTTTGGCTGGTGTCATGTGCAACCTGTCAGTCTTAAGGATAAGCAGGAATTAGCCTTGCATTTGGCATCATTAAGAGCTCTTCAGAGAGGCTGTTTCTGGCATCCTCAACCCATGTGGCTACTGTGCCACTGTACAGCAGTGGCTCTGTGCAGTAAGCAAGATGCTTTCTGGTACCTGGAACTTGCTCAAAGTCACCACTGAGTTGTAAATATCCAAATATCTATGAAAAATACAACATTTCTAATCAGTCTGTCAGCAAAAGAAAACTCTAATGAAAAAAGCAGGTGTTAAATGAATGCTATCTATAATCACATAGATGCTCCTCTCTAGTGTCCCCAGAATGAAACATGAGCAGATGGAGTGAGATGACAATGGATGAGAGAGACATAACACCCTCATATTTGACAGATGCTCCTGAAGGTTGAGAGTAGGCCATCTCAGAAAGCAATCACTGATGTCCATTTCATTTCATATGGAGGGAAGATTTTTTTCAATTAATCACCAAAAAGATCTGCTGTAACTATAGGTCCTGTGGGGTCTAGGGGTATTAGCAGTCATGTAAAAATTTCCTGACTAGCTTAGGACACTAAGTTTATCTGTCCTATGCCCATCTTCCTCTCTCCCCTCCTCTGAACTTCCAGGAAAAGTCAGTGTGTCCAAAATGAAAGATAAATCATGAAAAGCAGGGGCAAAAAGTCTGAGGAAGAGAAAATACAATAAAACACTTATCATTTCTTTATTGACCAGAGTAATCCTAGCAATTCATCATAAATAGAACACCAGAGAAAGTAAGAATACATGGCTTAGGAAACCTTTAGTCAGGATATCTCATTTCAGGCCAGATTACTGGTGATCAAAGGAATAATATTTTGAATTGGTCTAGAAATCAGATTTATAATGCCTGGTGCGGCTTCAGATTATTTTACTAGCAGAATATTTCCTGGTCACCTCTCCAGGGGCAGTTCTTGGGGCCACCAGAGAGGTTACAGGAATGTCCTTTGCTTCACTGGTACAAGGTCAACAAGAGCAAAGAAGGAATATACTACACGCAACAAAATAGTTTTCCTTCCCATTACTTATTTTTCATCTTTTAATGTCCTCTACACATTCCCAAGACACACTCAGTGCCATGCAAAAACTCCTAGCTCATCATCACACTATTGCTAATTAATGATAACTAAAGAGAATATTGTAGCAGATGCAGGCATTCATAGCCAGTTACGACTGAAAAGCCAGACTGGCAAGCCCTAGGCTTAAGAATAAAAACTCTGTAAATTCAAAAGGACAATTGCTTCTTGTTTTCAGAGTCCTTGCCCACCCAGCCAGCCTTGAAGTTATCACCTCCAGTACACCAAATTGCTATTGCAGTTCCAGAAAAAGGACAAATTGCATTTCTTTTTAATTTGACCTTATTGTGTCTCACTGAAATTTACTTCCTAATAGTCCTTTAAGGCAAGGAAAAAATCCTTAGGGAAATACCATTATCACCATTGTTTCACAACTGTTTTTCTAATTATATAATAGGTGACATTTTCTTCCTCCCCATCCCACGTGGAAGCAGCTCTCAGCCACAGCAGACAGGAATGCTGTTTTACTACAGACATTTTTTTCACATGCTTACTTTCATCTCCATAAAAACTACCCTTAATATTTACTACAAACATTAAAGAACTCCTGGTGAATTTTTGTCTACTCAGATCTATTCTTGTCTGTATACTTCAGAACATGTTACAGTCATCATTTACTGCTACTTGCAATTACAGGAAAGAAAATTGTGTACCTGATATGGAATAAAGCTACAGCAGGTATAAAATACACTGGCCTTTCTGCCCCTTATTATAAGGACAAAGGAGTTTTCCTTTTATAAGAATGCTTTTATAAGAATGCTTTGCCAGCCATACTAATTGCCAGTAAATAAATTGAGCCTTATCTTGTCAATTATAAATATGGTGACTATCTCTACATTTGCTATTATAGCATTCCACAGGCTACATAATGTACTGAATAATTTCTTCACCTCCCAGCAGTGAAAGCCATCCCAAACAGTTGTTTTTGTGCTCAGGATGTGATAAAGTCTGCCAGGCACACACAGAAGATTTTTGGTAGACCAAGGCTGAAGTGGTGTTGCAGGGCCTGGGATCTGGTTTCGGCTAGCTCTGGACCCCAAGCTTCAACAGCTCCTCGTGGACAAAAGTAAAAGACGACAGGCACTCTTTCCTTGGGACCAAAAAGTCCCACTGTTTTATTGTGGAACAAGTTCACGAGGTGTCTGGGAGGAGAAAGAGCAGGGTCAGGGGTCTCACCACTTGAGATAAATCCAGGGAGAGGAGGCAAGAGGAAAGGTCACAGTCAGTGATATACCTGATGGGAGGGGTGAAGGGAAGAAGCATCTCAGGTAAACCCACCACCATGGTCTCGGATGGCGGGGAGGGGAATATGTGGGACAAACCACATGATACATCATAAAATATCCAGAGGAAATAACAGAACCACCCAGTGAAAAATAATAACTAAACAAACTATTCAGTGCACCACAACACAATGTCTATGTTTGAACAGGACTAAGATAGCCAGGTTACTATGTGGGAGTCGGACCGGCTGGGATGGATTGTGACTTGGCCTCGACTGAGTACACAGAAGACATCAATCTGAGACCATGGGAAACAGGATGCTAAGGAGAGTAACATCTAGTTAGGTTATGGAGAGGTGCATGGAATCATAGGAAAGATTATGCTAATATGTTTGTACCAAGTAAGGTGATGTCTTGAGTTCTTGTTAGTAATTGGTTAGTTACATTTTCCATATAAGGTTATGTTTGTAGTTCTTGTTGTTCATTGGTTCCCTGCCCTCAGCCTGCACTGTATATACTGTCATGTCTTCCTCATTTCAAGAGCTTTGAAATTACCCTGTATTGTAAGCAGCTTATCCTTTTATTTGTACATTATTAAAAGTTTTGCTTTCCGGGTTTACTTCATCGTTCCCATTTCTTCATCACTGACATTAACTGATGTTCCCACAGGTGGGCTACATGACAAGTCCTTGTTGCCCTGCCATCAAAGATTCATTGACACTCCCTGTGGCAGCAGATAGGCTTACCAAGCCTTTGCCCTGGAGGGATGTCCCTTGAACAGGTTGTGATGGCCTACCTCAAAACCCTCCTCAGAGAGATACCTCTTGAATGAGACCTTCCTCCTTGGTCATGGTGAGATGCCCTGGTGTCCCACGTAGATTCTTTGTAACTCATTAATGTTTCCCCTGGCTGCCACCCTTGTTTTCCCCCATAAAAACCCCAGCTTTAGCCCAGTTCAGGAGGGAGCTGTCATTCCTGGAACCCCTCCACAGAGCTGCTGGACAATAAAGGCTACCTCTGTGGAACGCACGACGCTCTTGTCTCTCTGTCTCTGAGTTGGCCTGGGTGAACCTAGTAAGCTGAGCTGAAATCACTGAGCTGATCACTTGCAGCCACGGGCTGTATCTTGCTAAGGTTTCCCAGCAGCCAGAGGACTGCCTGAGACCCCCAGAAAGCTGTCTGTCAGGACACTCTCTCTGGGGAGGTTGCAGCATTCTGGGCCAGAACAACAGCCCCCACCTGGTCACTACAACTCCCAGGGCTGGACCAGGCAGGGACATTATTACCCTTGCAGGAAAAATCAAATTGTGATTTGCTAATCATCAAAACTGAAGTTTGGGTTTATATTTCTTTGACTCAACCTTCAAAATCATCCAGTGTCCTCTTGCCTCAGCTTGCATAGTAGAATTGGTGTTGGCTACCAGGAGCAGGAAATTAAGAAAGAAGTTAAAGCACACCAACAACATAAAAATGGTGATAATCTTATAATTGCAAAATCCAACCTTTACTCCAAAGGAAGACAGATGTCAGTACAAAATATCTAACATGATTGTACCTTAAAAAGCTAAAAAAAATGTGCTTGTTTCCCCTTCTGCCCTGTATGGACACAAAGGCATAGAGCTTTATTAACAGAACAATACAAGTATTATTAACATAATTATACTAAAGCTGACAAATTTGTCATT
The DNA here is from genome assembly GCA_013399455.1 of Anthoscopus minutus. Classification (NCBI taxonomy): domain Eukaryota; kingdom Metazoa; phylum Chordata; class Aves; order Passeriformes; family Paridae; genus Anthoscopus; species Anthoscopus minutus. The sequence goes on along the minus strand of VWYI01032825.1, from coordinate 3,045 downwards.
TTACAGAACATAGAAGCTTTGTATTAACAGAAATACAGCTACTGCTGAAGAAGATGATCCTCTGTTCATTGATTCCATGAGCATCAGTTGTATTCCTAAAGCAGGCAAAGGTTAAAAAGTTGTGTCTCATTAATGCTAGGACTCATTCAATCCTGAGCATATAAAGGGATATTAAAAGGTTCAGCTGCAACTCTTTGTTATTTTCGCTCCCCCCACACAAACCAGAATGATAAAAAAGCATTTATATAGAGGCATGAATCAAGTCCAACATCTTCAGAGATTGGCGATTCATTTAATGGCTGACCAGAACTACAAAAGCCTAGATATTTTAAGAAAAAAGCCACTTGTTTCCCATGTGGTTTTGATGGCAGTGGTAAGTCTGCAGCTTTAATGAAAGGTGGCAAAAGCCATCAGTTTTATTTCAGTATTGACTGAGACATGGATTGCTGCCAGTATTCTCAGAGCACTCTGAAGGACAAGGAGGTGTGCAATTAAAGCTAGCTACATCATGAAGCGTAGACAGTGAAAAAGCAAGACCTTGATCTTGAGAACAGTTCCTCTCCAGTTTTTCCCCCCTGTAAATTTATTTTTGGCAACACTGTTTACACTGTCTTATAGACACCATGCTGCTCTAATTCAGTGACAATTCTCTGAACATAAAATTTGAGGCATGTTATGAAAACTAAGATAACAGCACAGTTCATATCAGCAGAGCTGCTAATTTGTCATTTAACAGAACCTCTGAAGTATGCTTTGTTCTGTGTGTAATTTTTATTTCACTGATGAGTAATTGAAGAAAAGGATGACTCAAATGGCTTTAGAGGAAAAGGATGAAAAGAAAGGATGAAATAAATTCTATCATATTTTCTTGGCCATGTCTGGGTCATATAACAGAGTTAAAAGTGGTGAAATTACTTTTACCATTATAAAAAATGCCAGTGGCAGAGCTAGAAGCTAGAGCTCCGAATTCCTACTGCCTTTCTTCTACCTATCTGTCAATCCCATTTTACAGAAGACAAAGACCTCTGCAATTTACACACTCTGGGGTTTTGGTTTTGTTTTTTTTTTTCAGCTTGTGTGCAAGGCAAATGGCCCTGGCAACAATTTGATAACATTTCTTTTTTATTTCCTATGCTTTCTAGGCAATACAAAATATGCTGGAGTTTTTCAAATACACAAGTTAGATTTCGATAATCTTATTTTTCTGCCCTGCTTTAGACAACTTACAGCTATCAGAATTTTACGACATGGACAGTGTATTAACTCAATATGCACTTCCAAAGTATGCTCATTAAATATTTGCTTTTAATCTTCAGAAAAATTTTTTCATTTTAAGTTTTTGGTGTCCAGCAGTGATAGTAAATTTGATACATTGCAAAGCCACCTTGAGTGACAGGATTCCACAAAAGCCTCTTGAGGGCCAAGGAGTTTGGAGATTAAGTGTGTCATTCAAAGAAATCTGTATTGGTGAGAATGTCATGAACACCCTTTTTGTCATTTATTTTCTGTTCCACTACAGCTTCTTCATGATATCAGCTGAAAAGACTTTAGGGATTGCCTCTTCCTGACCAATCAAAATTTGGGAAATACCTATATTCTAGTGACAGCCTTCTCTAAAACTCTACATTGTCTACATTTCTTTACAAGGAGTAAACTGTCTCCTTAGATGACATGCTTCTTTATTTGCTCACATATTCAAAAGCAAGCTGTACCAAACATGCCTGGTTTAAGATCTCCATACCTTTGAAAATACATCTGTTAAGATAAGCAGTCTTCAAAAATTGCTGGCAGATATCAGAAGAGATGGATAGCCCCAGACTAATTTAGATCTGGATAAGTACATTGATCTCAGGAAGATACCAGATACATCTGCTAAACTTCCAGTAAATAGAAAGCATTAATCTGTGTATCACAGATAAATCTTAATTAACATTAGAACGAAATGTTATCTTCATTTAAAAACTGTTTTCTTAAATGCATGTTTAATGAAATAGATACATTTAGGGATTTTTATAGGTGTGATACTTGATCTGAGTTATGGCATGATAAAAAATATTAGCAGGAAAAAAGGATCAGCTGACCAATGCAAGCTTCTGCAGTAATTGTAAAGGCATCCATACTCCCCTTTATCTCAAAGTTCTTTGCATAGGCACACAAATCCATGCTACAGACTCCAATGTCCTCTCATCACTATTTTTCTATCCCTATTCTAGTGCAGTTCAGCATTGCTGATGACAATAAGAGAATGACATACAAGCAATCTATGAAAAAATGTAAAACAGAATGTTCTTGCAATGCACACTCTGCAAAAAAAGTGAGAATGAAGATGTCATAGACAATTAATTTAGAGGAGATCTCTTGGAATATTCATCCAAGAAGAAAAAAATAAGCACAGTTTTTATGTTGGTGCATTATAGGCCTGAAAAAGTTATAAAACTATAGGGGGTTTTGTATGATACAAAGCCCTCAATTGCTACTGGTACATTTAGAAATGTGTATATCTGGTACAGGAGTACCACTTTACACCAGTATTACAGTGTCTGGCTTCACAGATGTCTTTTTCTAAATATTGCATTTGCCAGTAAATACTTTATTTCCAGTTAGTCTGTGATTTAGTCTGTGATGTATTATGCAGCAATATAACCATGGTAATATAACAATGGCATGGTTTCTGATAGAAAAAAAACATACATAAGGTTAAAAGAATTTTTGGATCTCCGCTAGTGCCCAATGATATCTGGAAGGTCCTGGAAAATCTTTCACAGTAATATAGCCTGAAAATACTGCCCACACGTTAGTGATTGACTGCCACTGCTGCCTTCAAGAAGTTGCTCCAAGGAAAGAACACTATTTCCCCCTTTGGGTTTGTTGTTGTTGTTAGTATTGTTATTGCTGTTGTTGTTTTCTGGGATTTTTGGAAGGTTTTTCTTTTGTTTGTTTTGGTTTTTTTTTGTTCTATTTGCTTTTCATTTGTTTATTTTTGTTTCAGTTTTTCTTGTTTTGTTATTTGGGGTTTAGTTTCTTTCTTTCTTTCTTTCTTTCTTT
>VWYI01032824.1:59210-85715 GCA_013399455.1 Anthoscopus minutus | reverse complement strand
GGGGGCCGGGGGGAGCCGGGGGGAGCTGGGGGGATCCGCCGCCATCCGCGGCCTCGCGGCATCGGGCGGGCTCGGGACGGGCTCGGGGAAGAAGGGGGCGCGGGGGGACCCGATGGCGGGNGGGTGGGGGTCCCTGGAGGTGAGGGAAGGGTGGCTTTGGGGGTCCCTGGTTTGCCACGTTGTATGTGTGGGGCAGAATGGGGGGGTCGGTGAGCAGGGGGTTCCTGGGGAATGAGCTTTGGGTGGAGAGCACATCCCTGGAAATGATGCAGGCCTGGAAGGTGTCACTGCCCGTGGCACGGGGTGGAATTGGAACTGGATGAACTTTAGGGTTTCTTCCAGCCTGAACCATTCAGTGATTCCACGAGTTTCTGTTTGGCTTTGCAGCCTCGCAAGATTGAGGAGATCAAGGACTTTCTGCTGACGGCACGGCGGAAGGATGCCAAGTGTGAGTGGGGCAGCAGAGGGTGGGATGCTCCAGCACGTGTCCCTGTGGGCACTGAGGAACTCCTGGGCTTGGGAGTGCTGAGGGATTGGGGCTGAGCTGCTGTGGCTGTGGCTCAGTGGCCCAGCTCGCTCCTGTGGGCAGAGGGACTGGTGGGGGTCCGGGCTGTGCATTCCCACCTCTGCTTACCCTGGGCTGTTTGGGCAAAGCCCAGGTGCAGCTCACTGGGAGCAATTCCCAAATATCCCCCTGCTCTGTGGAATGCCATGTCAAGTGGTGTTGTTCTGTCATGACTGGTGATCCATCATACTCAATGGGAGATTTTTGTTGCTGCCACAAAATGAGGATAATTGAGACAAAGCCTTGTCTCACTGTTCAGCAGCACTGAAAGAGTTTTCCCTCTTCTCCTGCTTGTTTGGGTCCAGCTGTCACAGGATCCCTCAGGAATGTTGTGGTGTGGGAATGTTGAGCACTGAGAGAGCCCTCAAGGAGCTTTTTCCTCCCCATCCTCAGCCTGGATGGAGGTGGAGGTTTCTGCACGGGGAAGGGAGAGGGCTGGGTTTCCCAGGGGTGACATTGGAGTGTCCCTGCTGTCCCCTCCGCCCCACAGCTGTCAAGATCAAGAAGAACAAAGACAATGTGAAGTTCAAGGTGCGCTGCAGCCGGTACCTCTACACCCTGGTCATCACTGACAAGGAGAAGGCGGAGAAGCTGAAGCAGTCCCTGCCCCCAGGTATCCTGGGAATCTTGTGTTGGATGGTTGGGATTGAAGGGGGCCGTGAGAGCCCCTCCCTGTGGAAGGGTCCCTGCAGAGTTCCTGCTTTCCCTGGTGTCACCACCAGTGCCTTGTTCGGGTCAGTGCTTGGTGTTCCTGCAGGGTTGGAGAGCTCCAGGCACCCCTTTTCCATGCCTGAGCCCTCCCAGTCCATGTCCTCTCTCTCCTCCCCAGGTCTGGCCGTGAAGGAGCTGAAATGAGCCGGGATCAGCTGGCTACCTGTTGGATTCTCTGTGTTTGTTCAAATAAATAAAAAACTGTTCCTGGTGTTACGTTTGGTGTTTCACATCTTGCTGTTCTGGCCCTGGAGCCACTCCGGGGCTCTCAGAGCCACTCTGGGGGTCCCGGGGCTGGTGTTGTTCCCGGCAGAGGGGCCCAGGAGTGGGTTCTTGTACCTGTGGGCACCAGGGAGTCACCAGACCTGGAGCCACCCCCTTATTCGTGGCTGGCCCTGGGGAGGGGACCTCCTGTGGGACCCTGGCCTGGCACAGCCCTGGCTGCCCACAGGGCCACCAGCGTGTCCTGTGCGCGGGGTCCTCCCCAGCAGGGGCTGGCAGGCTGCGGTGTGGCTACAGCGGGAGGTTCGGGCTGCGGCGTCCCGGCGGCGGCGGTGCTGCCGTGCGCTGTCCCTGCCGCGGACGCGGCCCAGCTGCCGGGGGCGGGCCCGGGGGGCGGTGTCGGTACCNGGCCCCTCCCTGCGCTGGGTCCCGCTCGCCCCGCGCTCCCCGCGCCGCTCCCCGGCGGTGCCCGGCGCCGGCTCTGATCTCACGGCGCACAAAGCGCCTTTCATCGCCCGGCCCCCCCTCTCCGGGCCAGCCGGTACCGGCACCCCCGGCCCCGCCGCTCCCCTCCCGGCCTCGCCGCTTCCATCGGTGCTCCTGAGCTCGCGCTCCCGGACCCGCCGCGCCGCCCCGGCATCCCGGGGCACGGCCCGCCGGGACCCCTAAATGGGGAGCGGGGACAGCGCCGGGCTCCCGGTGCCACAACATCCTGGCAAGGGCCGGCTGCACCCTCGGGCTTGGCCACCGCGGCTTGGGGGCCCTGCGTGGGAATGGGGACAAGGATGGGGACAGGGACACTTCCTCTTCCCCACGTGACAGTCCCGTGGGGCGCTGAACGCGGCCGCATCCCGGGCACACGAGCGGGTCACGGGCACGGCTGCTGACTGTCCCCTCTCGCCTTCCAGTCGCTGCTTTTCCTGGGCTTAGTGGCCGCCGTGTGCCTCGGCCTCAACCTCCTCTTCCTCACCGTGTACCTGATATGCCTGTGCTGCTGCAAGAGAGACCAGGACCCTGAGAGCAAGCGGCCCCACTCGTGTTGTGTCACCTGGATGGCCGTCACCGCCGGGCTCATCTGCTGGTGAGGATGGGGACAGGGACCTAGTGCCGTCCCCTTGTCACCGAGGGGACTCTGCACTCCAGCCACGAGTCGCTTTAATTAGATCTGTGCAATTAAGTGTTCTCCATCCCTGCCTCCTCCTGTGCAGCTGCTGGGGCAGCCCCAGGGACCAGCTGCGGGCCAGCCCCGTCCCTGTCCCTGTCACGGCTGTGCCGCCTTCCCGGCTAATCCCGGGCGGGAACGTGGCCGATCACTAATCCCAGCCCAGAGCAGATGGCGGGCGGCAGCGTGACCCAGCTGGTAGGTCCCTTGTGCCCGACCTTAATTGCAACCACAACAATTAGACAAGGGGACCACGCTTCTTCTCCCAGCACCGCTCTGGGGGCTTTCTAAGCCCACCTCGGTTCGGGGCAGCCACAGCTGGGAGGACCCTCAGGGCAGCCACCCCAAGTGTCCTCTGGCATTGCTGGCCTGGGGGGGAACAGGATGGGCCACGGGCCCCTTTGGCTGCGTGGCCACGACCCTCGCTCCAGACAAAGGGGCTGCTTCTCCGGGGCGGAGCGAGATGGCTGCCTGCGAGCCTCGCACGGAGCAGGGAAACAGGGAGACAGGGAAACGGCACTGATGAGCTCAGCGAGCTCCCCTCAGCCCCCCACCACAGCCAGGGCCACTCTGCAGCTCTCAGGGGCTTTGACACCCCCCCAGCAGCCTGTTGGTGGCCATCCAAGGGCTGACAGTGGCCATTAGCAGGCTGGTGTCTGTTGGTTGTACCGGGGTTTGGCGAGCACCGTGTGCACCGGCCACGTGTGGGCACATGCCCAGGACATGGCCGTGGGCACCTCTGTCCTCGGAGCCAGCTCCAAGCTCCATCCTGGCTCCGTGGGGAGCTCTGCAGTGCCTGCAGGGAGCTCGCCACAGGGCCTGGAGCCGCCCCGGCTCCCAGCCGAAGGTTTCATCGGGAGCCACAGCGCTTCCAGCAGATCTCCCCTAATCTGCTTGGCCCAGCCCCTCTGCCCTCAATCTCTCAGGGTTTGGCAGGAGGAGCTTCCAACCCACCATGCCCACGGAGCGGCTCTGGCTGTCCCCAAGCCCCTGTCAGCAGCAGGAGCAGATTCCCATCGTGGTTCCTGTCCCACTCTCTGTCTCTGCCCTGCCGTTGGTGGGCTGTCCCCCAAAAGCAGGATGCTCCGGGGAGTGTTCCCTGTCCGCTGGTGTCATGGGGTGAGCGTGTCCCTCCCCTCTCATCAGGGTCACTCTCTGCCCACAGTGCGGCCGTTGGCATCGGCTTCTATGGGAACAGCGAGACCAATGATGGGGTTTTCCAGCTGCTCTATGCCCTGGACCACGCCAACCAGACCCTCACTGGCATCGACTCCCTGGTAGGGCCACAGCCCCCAGGGTGCATCAATCCCCTGTGCTGGGTTTGGTTAAAGCAGGGAGGGACGTCCAGCCAAGCCCCCGGGGTGGCCGTGCTGTGCCGAGCGCGGGAGGGTGACGTCACCCCACAGAATGGGACCTTTGTGGCCCAGCAGGGCCGGGTTGGGGCCATGGCAGGGCTGTTCTGATGGATGGATCCAGCTTGGGCACAGCCTGGGACTGACCATCCCGGGGTCTGACCATCCCGGGGTGGCCGCAGGTTGCCAGCACCACGCTGCAGATGCAGGGAGGGCTGGAGCAGCACCTGGCACGGCTGAACGAGCTCCTGGCCTCGCGGGGGGATTACGTGCAGACCCTCAAGTTCACTCAGCAGCTGGCCAGCAGCATTGTCCTGCAGCTCCAGGGGCTGCCGGCCTGGCGGGGCGTCAGCGCTGACCTCACCAAGCTGTCGGGACAGGTCGCCTATGTCGAGTATTACCGGTGAGCTCCAGCGCCGGGACGTGTCCTGGGAGGGGTGGCTGTGTGTGACTGAGCCTTCCTCTGCACCCAGGTGGTTGGCTTACCTGCTTTTCTTCATCCTCGTCCTCACCGTCTGCCTGCTGGCATGCCTGGGGCTGGCCAAGCATTCCCGCTGCCTCCTGGTCATGTGAGTACCCTGGGGACGGCCTCGGGGGGGCTCGTGGGGACCCCAGCCATGCTCCCCACTCGTGCTCCCCGCTCTCCCTGCAGGATGCTGTGCTGTGGGCTGCTCATGCTGGTCCTCAGCTGGGCCTCCCTGGCCGTGGACACGGCGGCCGCGGTGGTGAGTGGGGCAGGAGGGGAGGGGAGGGTCTGTGCCGAGCGCTGTGGGGCCCTGATGTCCCTCTGTCCCCACAGGGCACCAGTGATTTCTGCGTGGCCCCAGACAAGTTCATCATGAACCAGACGGATGATGTGATCAGTGCAGGTGAGAACTGGCTGTGAGGTGGAGGTGGGAGTGGGCAGGACCCCAAAACCCACCCAGGGGTGCCCCACAGCCACTGTCTCCCCCAGGGCTCCCTGTGCCCCGGGATGCTCCTGCTGATGTTCCTGTTCTCTTTGCAGAAGTGGTTCATTATTACCTGTACTGTGACCAGAGCCTGAGCAGCCCCTTCCAGCAGGTGCAGGGGTTGGGGACGCCCCTTGGTGCTGCCTGGGGCTGGGGTGGGGTCTGTGACTGTTCCCCACTCCCCCCTGCAGGCTCTGACCGTGTTCCAGCGCTCGCTGACCACCATGCAGATCCAGATCCAGGGACTCATCCAGTATGCACTGCCCCTCTTCCCAACAGCTGAGGTAGAGAGGGAAGCAGGGATCCCCATCCCTCCTTCTCTTCCCCAGAGCTGCCTGACCCCCCTTTTCCTGCAGAAAGACCTTCTGGGTGTCCAGCAGTTCCTCAACTCCTCGGAGACCAGCCTGCACCAGCTGACAGCCCTGCTGGACTGCCGGGGGCTGCACAAGGTGAGCGGGGCCTGACTGGGGAACAGCTCTGGGGTCCCCCGGCAGTGCCACCAGCGCTGCCCTGCCTGTGTCCCACCAGGATTACCTGGATGGCCTCATCGGGATCTGCTACGATGGTGTGGAGGGGCTGCTCTACCTCGGGCTCTTCTCCCTGCTGGCGGCCGCCGCCTTCTCCACCGTGATCTGCGCGGCCCCGCGCGCCTGGAAGCAGCTGGCTGGGCGGTGGGTGTGCCCAGAGACCCCCACCCCAGCCCCCTGCCCTCACCGTGGGGACAGAGACCCCCACCTTTGGGACCCAGTGCCAGCACCTTGTCCCCGCAGGGACCGGGACTACAACGACATGGACGAAGAGGACCCCTTCAACCCTCAGGCGCGGCGCATCGCCACGCACCGCCCGCCCCGGGGGCAGCTGCGCAGCTTCTGCAGCTACAGCAGCAGCCTGGGCAGCCAGAGCAGCCTCCACCCCCCGGCACAGACCGTGTCCAACGCCCCCGTCTCCGAGTACATGTGAGACCCCCCGAGCCCGCGGCGCGGGGAGGGAGCCGTGCTGGGCGCGGGGGTGACGGGGTCTGGCTGTGCCCCCAGGAACCAGGCCGTGCTCTTCGGAGGGAACCCCCGCTACGAGAACGTGCCCCTCATCGGCAGAGGCTCTCCTCCCCCCACGGTACGATAGGCAGCACGGGCCACATCCTCGTGACACGCCAGGGGGGTCACCTTGGGCGGCCACTCTGGGTCACCAGAGCTGGCCAGGGTGGGATGGGGACAGGGGATCCAGGTCCCTCCTGCTCTGGCAGAGGATGTGGCTCCCTCTGCTCGGCTCTAACCCAGTTCCCAGCCACCCACGGGGAGGGGTCACAGCCACGTGCTGGGGGACACCAAAATGACCCTCCCCTGCCTCCCTTGCCTGTGTTTCCTCTCCATCCTGGCTCTCAGAGGACGCTTCTCACATTCTCTCCCTTCGCGTTCCCATTTCCCTGCTCGTTAATCCTGCCCTGTCTGGTATTGCTGCTTTATTCTTTTATTCCTTGTCTTTTTTTTTTTTCTTCTTTTTTTTTTTCTTCTTTTTTTTTCTTTTTTTTTTTTGTGATTTCTTTTAATTTTTTGCATCCATTGTTTTGGAGCTAAGTTGCCCATCAAGAGTAAGTTCAGCCACTTCCTTCTCCCTCCTTATCCTGGGGCAGCAGCCAGGTTCTCCCCTCACCTTTCCACACTTTCCTCCATCCCCTTTTCCTGCTTGGCTTTTGGGATGCAGAGAGCTCAGGAAGGGGGGACAAAGGGCCACATTTTGTGCCCAGCCACATTCCAGGAGGATTTTCAGCTCCCACATGTTAGGATGCTGGTCCCTGTCTCCATCCCTGGACCAGTGAAACTCCTCCCAGTCAGGATATGGCTCCAGGAATGCTGCCATGGCAGGAATACTGTGACCCTCCTCCTCCAGGGATGATTTTTTCCATCAGGTGGAAGCTTGGATTCCATCTCACAGACCTGGCAGCTGGCGAGAGCCTCCTCCCGAGTGGGGGAATTAATTGGAACGCTTCTCCCAGCCCTGAATAGTCTTAATTTACCCAGGATTCATATCCCTGAGGAAAGACTTTCTGAGTCCAGAATAACAAACTCGGAATAATCTTCCCTAATGCCTGCCTGGGGTGATCCTCCCTGCTGTTAAATCCTGGAAGAATGTGATCCAGGAGGGGCTGGAAGCTTGGGCTCGCTGGTATCCCACAGACTCACCCCCACAGGCAGATTTGGGATGAATTTGCTGCTGGGCTGAAGCTGGGAAGGTGGAGGATGAACCTGGGAAGGGACAAAGCCCAGCTGGATGAGCTTGAAGGGTCTTGGCTTGGAGGGGCGCGGGTCTTGCCTCCCCCAGTGCTCTGAGAGGCTGAGAGCAGGGTCTGAGCATTTCCATGCCCACCTGGCAGATTAATTTGGGATGAATCCACACGGGAACAATCCATGGGGCAGCGCAGGGGATGGGTGGGGTGTTTTGGGGTGCTGACCCCCGTGTGCCCCCCAGTACTCCCCGAGCATGAGAGCCACGTACCTGGCGGTCACCGATGAGCACGTCCGGCACCGCGGCGACTTCCCAGCCTAGGAGGAGATTCTGCCTGGGAAACCAAAGACCCTGGAGAGAGAACAGGGGGTTGGAGACACAGCAGGGGCTGGAGGACAAGCCTGGAGTCCCCCAGCTCCCCACTCCCCTCGGCAGCTCCCCGGACCCAAATCCTGCTGCCTTACGGGCTCTCGGGAGCACTGAGGGGTCTCCGGTGTCTTCTCCCGTCCCTGCGCCAGCTCGGGAACGTTCTAGAGCACAAATCCCAGGCCACGCTGCCTCCGGGTGCGGGTAGGGGCTCCCGTAGCAATGCAGCACCAACCACTAGTGATCCCAACCCCTTCCCAACACCCCTTCCCAGCTGTCCCAGCTCCCCGTGCCCCCCTCGTTGCCCCCTGGCCGGAGGGAGCGTTCCCAGGCTGAGGAATTACAGTTGTCTTGGCCTTGGTGGTTTTCCTTTGCTTTTGCCCTCGGGATTTGGGAGCTGTGGGAGGTGCTGGCTCTGTTCTAGAGAGGAGTCACTGCAGTGGGGTTTGTAGTGGGTGTTTGGGTGGGTTTAGGCTCTTTCTGGCTCTCCAGGGCAGGTGTGGGCTGGGGCAGGCTCCCCTCCTCCTGCAGCCCTGGAGTGGTCACAAATCCCCTGGGAGAGGGACAGGAACTACCAGGGCATCCCTGAGGTGGGTGAAATGCCTGGGAATGGACAACATGGACCTACCACCTTGGGAAGCTCATCCAAAATTTCCAGGATGAGAACCTGGGAGAGCAGTAGGAGGTGAACTTGGCAAAGGGCCACCCTTTGGCACACAGATCCCCAGGAAAGGCCCCTTCCCCCTGGAGCAGGGATGGACACCCTGCCCCATCTCACCCAGACCCCTAAAGGGTCCCCCACCCAGGGCCAAGACACCCCCCTGACTCCCCCATCCATATTCCCTGTGACTAGCATCCCTCCCCATGGGGAAAATCCCGAAAGATTTTTTTTTTTTAGTTTTTTTGGCTTTTAACGTTTCCATGTAACGGTACTGGTAGAAGAGCTGTTGTAACCGCATGTGAACTAACTGAAGGGCTCCAGCTGGGAGCTGGAGTCCGGCTGGATTTGTATGTGCCCTTTTGGGGGGATAAGATAATAAACATTTGGACTAAATTAATGTCTCCCATGCGGGCTTTTCTTTGGGGGGAAGTAATAATTTTTTTGGGGGGGATAATCGGTGGCTGGGGCACCTTTGGGTTGACCTTCCCAACATGGCGGGTGTCACGTGACATCACGCCCGCGGCCATAGCTGGAAGGGCGGCACCTGGTATGTCACGTGATCGCTGCGCTTGTGTCACGTGACGGTGTCGCGCTGTTGCCTGGCAACGGTGACGCGTTGCCGGTCAGGCCCTGATGGGACCGGGCCCTGCCGGGGTCCCAGGGTTTCCGCGGGGTCTCTCGTCCCCCTGGGCGCTTCATCGCTCCACCCCCGCGGCTCAGTTCCGTTTTGGGGCTCTCCGAGGCTCCCGCTGCCTTTTGAGGGTCCTGCCTCCGCAGGATCTCTGCTCACATTTGGGGTTTGCCGAGGTTCCTGTTCCCTTCAGGTCCTTCCGGGGCTCCCTGAGGTTTTTGTTCTCTTTTGAGACTTTCCCAAGGCCCACACTGTCTTCTGGGGTTCTAAAGGGTCCCCACTTCCTTTTGGGGTCCCTCATCTGAGACCCCATTCCCTTTTGGGGTTCCCCAAGGTTCTCAGTCTCTTCCAGCATCCTCCCTCTCCAAGGTTTCTGTTCACATTTGCGTCTCCCTGAGGCTCCCATTTCTTTCTGGGGCCCTTCATCCCTGAAACCCTCACTCCTTCTTGCAGCTCCTTGAGATCCCTACTCCCGTACAGGTCCATCTCTCCATCCCTGAGAACCCCACTCCCTTTTGGGATCCGATCTCTCAGAGGCTCCCACTCTCTCCTGGAACTCTCACTTCCTCCCTGAGGCCCCTGTTGCCTTTCAGGCTTCCCCAAAGCCCTCCATTCCCTCTGGAACTCTCCATCCCTGAGGCCCCCACTCCTTTTTGGGGCTCCCTTTGAGGAGTCTCCATCCCCAGGCCCCCCAGTCCTTTCCATTCCCTCTCACCATGGACATCAAGTTCGAGTACTCACGGAAGCGCAGCGAGTTCGGGCGGCCCTGCAACTTCTCGGACTTTCTGGCCGAGGTGACCGTGGACATCCCGCCCGACCCCAGCCTGGCCGACAACTTCATCCCCCAGGACCCCGTGGACTTCTCTGTGCAGGAGGGTCCTGCCATGGCCTTGCACGAGGTACAGGGACAGCCCAGGAGGACACGGAGCATGTGGAGGGGACATCTCAGCACGGGAGCTGGCCTGAGGGGACAAGGAGTGCCTGAGCCCTCCGTGTCCCCATGCCCAGGTGAACACGGAGCGGGTGGAGGTGTCCATCAGGGGTGTGAACCATGTGGAGGGGGGGTGGCCCAAGCACGTCGACCCCAAGAACTCGGAGCTGACCACTCGCTACCGGGAGGAGGTGGAGAGGGAAGATGCCTACACCAGGAGTGTCCAGCGCCTCGGAACCGTAAGACCCTGGCCTGATCCCCNAGCCCCCCAGAGCCCCCCAGAGACGCGGCCATGCTGTCCCTGCAGCTGATGGAGCACTACATCAGGCAGAACAACACCATCGACATCTACGAGGAATATTTTGAGGAGGAAGAGGAGGAGGAAGATGACGAAGAGGAGCAACCCTCAGCCAAAACCATCAATGTCTTCAGGTAGCACAGCTGGAGGGGCTTGCCAGAGCCACAGCAGGGTCAAACCACCCTCCTAGAAAGTGGGAAAACTTCAGGAGTTAAATTCCAGTGGGTTTGGGATGGTCCTGGTGCAGTTTGTAGGTGGAGAGACCTGCTGAACATCATCCCTGTCCAGGTGATTTGGGGATGGGAACCAGAGTCAGACTCAGCTCTGAGCATCTCCTGATGGTGCTTTTGGATTTTCCTTCTTATTTTTGGTGCCTCAAAGGTTAATTTTCACACCAGGAGTGTTTAGGAGTCAGAACCGGTAAGATAATTGGATTTTTAGAAAGGTATGACTGGAAAGATGATGAAATCATCAACTCTTCTCCCCCCACCCGGCCCCTCAGGAGAATCATTTCCTGCACTCAGAGCTTGTGGGCTGCAGATTGGTTTCCTTGTGATTCCCACAATTCCCTCTGGGAGATGTTCATCCCAGGGATTTGCAAACTGACCTGTCTTGGCTGATGTGTCACCCCAAAGGGACCCCAACACTCCCAGGAGGATGGCCACACACCTCTCCTGGCACCCCGACGGCAACAGGGCGGTGGCCGTGGCTTATTGCAGCCTGGACTTCCAGGACAGCAGGAAGGACATGAACCTTGATTCCTACATCTGGGATGTGGGTAAGGGCATTCCCACCAGGCCCAGGGAAGTGCTTTGTGCCTCAGAGAGAGGGATGAGGCCTTGCAGCACCTCGGGGAGGGTCTCTGGGAGAGCCTCCTGCTTTGCCCACACAGCAGGGCAGAAACAGGGAGAAATGGGAGCTGGAAGGTGGGAAATAACCACTAAAATCCCACTCCACGGCTCCAGAGCCGTGACAGGTAGCAGAGCCTCAGATGAGGTTCTTGTGTTGATGTGGTTCAGCTGGCAATGAAGGAAGAAAGAGGCAGCAGGAGCCTGGGGTGAGGCTTGCCCTGATCTGTCCGAGCCTGGCTCACACCTGGCGTATTTTGGAGTGAAAAGGACAAAGAGGGGTGGGAATGCAGATTTGTGTACTGGGGGTCTGTCTCCAGGCCAGCTCCTGGTGACATGGGCACCTCACCTGCACAGCTGTGTCAGGGAACAGGCTGGGGACATCAGGGTGGGCTGGGGGCTGCTTTTGAGGGGCTGCTCTTCACTCATCCCTCCTTGGCAGAAAAACCCTACGCCCCAGAGCTCATCCTCAAGCCCTCGTCCCCTTTGGTGACTGTGGAGTACAATTCCAAGGACTGGCATCACGTGCTGGGAGGCTGCTACAACGGGCAGATAGGTGAGGGGGATGGATGGATGGATGGATGGATGGATGATGGATGGATGGATGGATGGATGGATGGATGGATGGATGGATGGATGGATGGATGGATGGATGGATGATGGATGATGGATGGATGGATGGATGGACGGATGGATGGATGGATGGATGGACGGATGGATGGACGGATGAATGGATGGATCCAGGGGATGAGCAGGGTGAGTGCTGTGCTCTGGATGATCTCTGGGAAGCACTGGGTGAGGTTTGCTCCCTGTTCCAGCTTGGACAGTGGGGGAAACGTGACAAGGGAAAGGGCTGGGAAAGGGCTTTTCTTTTCCTTCCCAGTGTATTGGGACACCAGGAAAGGGGGGCTGCCCATGGAGACGACCCCTGTGGAGTTTGGCCACAGGGACCCCGTGTATGGAGCGTTCTGGCTGCCCTCCCGCACGGGCACCGAGTGCTTCTCAGGCTCCACCGACGGGCAGGTGAGGAGCTGGAACAGGGCCAGGGGCTCCTGATGGGTCCTGGAAGAGCTTCCTGTGCCTGCTCTGCCCCTCAGCAGCACAAGATCCAGGTCTCCCAGGCTGGCACGGGGCAGCTGCCACACTCCAGGCCTGCCAGCACCTCCAGCTGTGCTGGGAGCAGCCCCCACAGCCCTGCCACACCTTGTCCCCGCAGGTCCTGTGGTGGGACATCCGCAAGATGTCACAGCCCAGCGAGAAGCTGATCTTGGACATCAGCCGGAAAGATGAGCTGAAGAAGGCTCTGGGTGCCAGCTCCCTGGACTTTGCACCCACCATGGTGGGTGTCCCTGTGCCCAGCACCCACACCCCGACCTGGGCAGGAGGGAGAGCCCAGCTGGGCACAGGGCAGTGTCTGGTCACCCCTGTGGGCACAGCCCAAGGCCTTGGAAGAACTGGGGGTGGATGTGCTCCAAAAACAAACAAAGGGTCCTGCGGGCATTTCAGTCCCTAAACCCCCAGTGGTGGTGGGTCCCAGGGTCTTGGCTTCAGTGGGATCCCCCACTGCCCCCCACACCGTGGGGTCTCCATCCTGCTGACAGCTGCACCCTCCTGCTCCCACCCCCAGCCCACCAAGTTCCTGGTGGGCACAGAGCAGGGCATCATCATCTCCTGCAACCGTGACGCCAAGACACCACCCGAGAAAATCGCCTACATCTTCAGAAGCCACATCGGGGCTGTCTACAGTGTGACCAGGAACCCCTTCTTCCCCAAAGTCTTCCTGTCAGTCGGTGACTGGACTGCTCGGATCTGGACAGAGGAGCTCATGGATTCATCATCAATTATGGAGACCAAGTTAGTGTCAGAGGGCGTTTACTCAACCAGAGATCATCCCCAGGGCATCAGAGCGTGGCACTGGGGTCTGGTCAGTTCTGAGTGCTGGGATGGGCTGGTGACCAAGGCAGGGCAGTGCCAGCGTGGCTGAGGGGTGGCTCTGCTGGCAGGTGCCACACTGCCTACCTGCTGGATGTGTGCTGGAGCCCCGTGAAGCCGGCCGTGTTCTTCACCGCCAGGTCAGACGGGACCCTGGACATCTGGGACTTCCTCTTCCACCAGAAGGAGCCTTCCCTCAGCCTCAAGGTGAGTCCCCAGCGCCTCTGGCACCCTCACATCACCCCAGGGCTATGTCACCACCCAGCTGTGCCCTGTCCCCAGGTGTCCAACGATCCCCTGCTCAGCCTGCGCTCGCAGGACAACGGGCGCATCATTGGCTGTGGCACCAGGCAGGGCACAGTCTCCCTCCTGGAGATCTCCCCAGGCCTCTGCACCATGCGGAAGAACGAGAAGACCCTGACCTCCACAGTATGTGCCAGGTCCCACCCGAGCCCCACACTCTGCCTGCAGCCCTGTGCTGTCCCCACACACGTCACAGGGTGCCCCCACGCCCCTCAGCCCCACATCTGCCCCCAGATGTTCGAGCGGGAGGCGAGGCGGGAGAAGGTCCTGCAGGACAAATACCGGGAGCGGCAGCTGCGGGAGCAGGAGCGGCTGCGGGTGCAGCCAGAGCAGCGGGAGGATCCCCAGGAGGTGTTCAAGCAGGCCCAAGCAGATTTCTTCTCCAGCATCAAGGCAGAGCGGCGGAGGAGGGGCATGGAAGTCCCTGAAGAGGTAACGGGGACAGGACAGTCTGGCCACCATGGCAGGGAGCCCACCAAGGGCAGGGGACAGAGCGAACCTCTGTCTTTCAGAGTGAAGGGGGCGAGGCAGCTGCACAGCAGTAAAAGCAGGAGGAAACATAGGAGGATGCCAAGGTCAGTGTGCTCCAGCTGCACCTTCTTTTCCCCTCCGTGCCAGAGCTGCTGCAGGGCACTGTCCCCAAGTCATGCAGCTCTCTTGGGCTCTCTTCCCCCCTGGGGTGGCAAGTGGGGGACCCTGCACAGCCGCCTGACCCCACAGCTGCTCCCTGGCCTTTGCATCCTGATTTTCTTTGGTGTGAATAAACCGGTGCTTTCCATGTCACATTTCCTCTTTGGTCACAGCAGGGTTGAGCAGAGGGTGGGAAAGTCACATCCTCCTGCTCCTTCTGTCCTTTCCTTGACCCAGGACACTCAAAGCCAATGGCTGAGCACAGCCAAGCACCCACAGCAGCACAGCGTGTCCCTCAGTGTCCCCAGCCCATGGAGCAGGGCACAGCAGGTGGCTGCTGGCAGCTGGAGAGCCCGGCGTGCCCACAGGAGCAGCCCCTGGGCTGGGTTATCAGGGCTGGGTAAACACAGCCCTGCTGCTAGAACTGGCATCCACCCCAACATCTCACCAACCCTTAATTAATCATTAACGAGCTGCCAGCAGCACCATCACAGCGATGGGGACATCACACAGGTGGCTCTGTGTGGGCTGAGGGGGAGCCCTCCAGCAGGACCCTTCCCCAGGCTCTGCTCAGGGGTTGAACCCACCCGTGCGTGAGTGATGCCAGGACCCCAACCCAGTCCTGGGGTTGCTGCTGTGTCTCCCCACCCCATACCTGGGGACCCATCTGTGATTCTCCTGAGTGCCTGTGCAGAGCCCTGCTCTCCCTGTGCCAAACCCATCCCAAGCAGGGACCCACATCCCCACAGGAAATGCATCCATGCCTGGGTGGGTGTTTTCTTTCCCAGGAGTTCCATTAGAAGGAGCTGAGCTGGGGAGCGGCGTCACCCCAAAGATGCCCCACACGTCCCACACTTATTTTCTGCTTTATTAGGAAAGGGGTGGGGGTACCTGGGCAGCTGCCCCCCGGCCCTCCTCCACTGGGGGAGGCTGATGGGCTCCTCACCCCCAGACTGGGCAGCTCTGTTTGCTTCTGAGCTGGACCCAGCTGCCCACACAGAGGGACCCTGGGGCTGCCTCACGGGAAGGTTGGACTGTCCCTGTCCCCATCCCCACACACTCTAGGGTCTCTGATGTGCCTGTGGGCTGCACGTTTCACCTCCTGCCCCCCTACATGGGTCTGGGGCCTTCCCAGCATCCTCCATCCCCAGGGACAGCAATGGGGATGGGATGTGGCAGGGGAACACTCAGGGAGGGGCGGGCAGTACAGAGCATAGCCCTGGAGCCCCCCAGCGAGGGGACCCCCATCTACCTACGGGACCGAGCGTTCCCCCCACGGTGCAGCTGTGCCTCGTTACTTCTTCACCTTGATGAGGGAGTGGTAGACGGGCTTGATGATGATGTGGAGGTGCAGGGAGTTGTCGATGAGGTACTCGGAGGTGCGTTTCTGCAGGTCGGCGTGCGCCAGGAAATCGGCCGCCTCGTCCGAGCTCTGGTGGAAGCTGTAGGCGTGTTTGACCAGCACTCGGCCCTGCTGCCTCACGCCCACCAGCACGGTCTTCTGGAAGCTGACGCCGGCGAAGTCGGGGCTGCTCGTGGCCGGGGTGATGACGAGGCGCGGGCGCCCGTCCTCGATGCGCACGGGCTGGATGGCGCCCGCCACCGAGTCCGAGTACACGGGGCGCAGGCTGACGGGCAGCCAGCGCGGCGAGAACAGCACGTTCCAGGTCACCCTCTTGCCGGCGTCGTGGCTGCTGGGCCCCAGCTGGGTCTGGAAGCTGGTGCTGCGGTCGTCCCGCGCCGGGTTGGTGATGACCCACTGGGAGCCCCAGCTGGGCGCGAGGTAGTTGCGGGGCAGGAACATGCTGCAGTTGACGTCAAAGTACTTGGCGAAGTGGAGCGGGGAGGCGGCGTGGAACTGGAAAGCCTGGAAGAGCAGGTCCTGCACCGCGCCTCGGTGCCGCGCCAGCACCGCCGACTGCGCCTGCAGCCGGAACAGCTGGCTGGGCGCGATCATGGGGTAGCGGATGGCTCGCAGCACCCGCTCGGCCACCGGCGCCTCGGGCTGCCGGCGGCTCAGCCAGCCCTCCACGGCGGTGTAGAGCTCCAGCTCGCTGTGCAGCACCAGGTCGGAGCGCTCCAGCAGCAGCAGCAGCAGCTCCACGCTCACCGAGCCCCACTCGGCGCTGCCCAGCACCGCCGACAGGTTCCAGGCCAGGAACTGGAGGCAGCTCTCCTGCAGCGCCGCGTCCCCGACGCGCACGGCGTAGTGGTACCAGCCCACCACGTGGCCCTGGCTGGACTCGCTGGCCAGGTGGGTCCTCATGTATTCGGCCACGCCGCGCTGCAGCCCCCAGACCCGGTACTTGCTGGCCAGCTGGTGCATGGGGATGGCCTGGTGCAGCAGGATGGAGATCCCCCCGCAGTACAGGTACCTGGGCACAGCGTGGGGTGGTGACACCAGGGACACCCATCCCTGGCAGCTCAGCTCCCAGGGGAGCAGCCTCTGCCCTGGGCTGCTTTCCTTTGAGTATTCCCACCCCACGGGGTCCCCAGGACTCCCAGGGAAGCATCCCCTTTCCCTGGGTACATCCCATGAAGTCCCTAGTGGGGCATCCACCTTATTTGGCTGCATCCCTCCAGATATACCCATCCCACAGGATCTTCATGGAGAATCCTCCTTCCTGGGCTGCATCCCTCACAAAATGTCCATCCCTCCCACAATGTACATCCCACAAGATCCCTGCAGTTCCCAAGGGAACATACTCCCTTCCTTGGCTGCATCCCTCTGGGCATCCCCATCCCGTGGAGGTCCCCGTGGTTCCCAGGAGAGCTGCATCCTCCTGACCTCCCCATCCCTCGGGGTCCCCTCACACCTGATGAACTTCTCGAAGAGCGCAGCGGTCTCGGGCGGCTCATACAGGGTCACCACGCTCTGGTTGTGCAGGAGGCTCTCGAAGACCTCGCTCTGGAGGCTCAGCAGCAGCTGGTGCGTGTGGAACACCTTGGGCTCGTCGGAGGCGGCCGAGCGGACCCGCAGCACCGAGTCGCTGCCATTGCCGTTCTGCAGCAGCTCCTGCAGCCGCTGCAGCAGCGTCAGCGAGTGGTTGATGGTGGCCGCCGTGGAGTCCCCGCTAAAGTCGGCTTTTTGGGCTGCAGGGAGATGGGACCGTCCCAGAGCTGCTCCCCAGTCCCAGGCACCGAGGTGGGGTGGGGTTACTGGGGGCCTGTGCACCTCCTGCCTCCGCTCCCCCACTGCCAAAGGGCTGCTGGTGCCAAGGGGGTGTGGGGGAACAAAGGACATGGGGACATTTGTGTCCCTGAGAGCCAAAAAACTGCCTTTCTGCAGCAGAAGGGCTGAGACCACCATGTCCCAGGCTGGGGTGTGCTGGGAAATGGCCGGGTGCCTGCAGCACTGGCTCTCAGCCCGGTCTGCCTGTCCTGATCCCATCCCCGCTGTAGGCAGAGTGAGTCCCGGGCATTGCCCTGATCCCTCACATCCCAGATGGATGCATGGGGGGACAGAGAGCCCGTGGGTGAGGGGAGCCAGGCACGCTCTGCCCCTCACCCAGGAATGGGGTCCCGAGCAGCCTGGGGACACTGGCTGCGCTGGTGTCACTGCAGGTCCGTGCTGGGATCCCAACAGGGACTAGAGAGGGATCTGAGAATGTGGAACAGGGGTCTCCATGCTCCTGTGGGCACTGGGATGCTTCCTTCCTCTCCTGTTCTCCCTCCTGCCATCACTCCCACCCGCCCCTCAGAGCATCTTTCCCCTAGGAGGAATTTGGCCCCGTCTGTCTCAAATCCATCTTGCCTCTCAAATCCCATCTTGCTGTCGGATTACCCTTCCTAGCTCCGGCTTAAGGCTGGCTGAGCAGGGATGGGGAAGAGGAGCAGGCGCCCCATACCCCGTGGTGCCGGACTCGTCTGCCCATGGCACCGAACCCTTCCCCGGGCACCAGCGAGCACAACCCGGCTCCGAGAGTGCAGCACATCCAGGAGCCGCTTCCATCCCTTCCCGGCACCCCGACGGCAGCCGGAGAGACGAGCTCAGCTCTCCATCAGCCGCCGAGCCTCGCCCCGGCACCCGGCGAGGGCAGCGGAACCACGGCTCGGGGACCCTCCGTGTCTCCCCCCGCCACCGCCACCCTTACCGGCTTGCACGCTGAAGAGGAGGAGCAGGAAGGCGGCGGCAGAGCCCCAGCGGCGGGTGGCCACGGGCCGGGTGCCCGTCAGCCTGGCCATGGCGTCGCAGGCGCATCTGCCGGGTGCGGCACACGCTGCTCGCCCGGGGCTTATGTAGGCCACGCGCCCTCCCGGCCCGCGCGCCCGCGCCGCCGCATCGATTGGTGGAAACTGGGACCGGCCGTAGCCATGGGAACGGCTCCCAGCCTCCCTGCATCCCACCCTGACCCCCAGCCCCAGCCCTGCTCCCCGGGGTGCTGCGGCGGGGACGTCGCCGTGTGGCACCTGCTGCTGGCACCGCCGCGCCGGAGCCCCCAGGCGTGGCCGCGGCCCTTTGTGCCGGGGTCTTTGCATTCAGGGCACAGCTCGGTGGCCTCCCGCTCCCCCCGGGCTCATGGGTATTCATGCCGGCAGCAGCGCATCACCATGGCATCCGCGCTGCCGGCAGGAACTGCCTGCCCTTTTCCCAGCCTTTGCAGCCAAGAGGCCGCCCGTGCGCCCTGTGCGGCCTCCCTGGCCCCCCGCCCGCCCCGACACCTCTTGGGGGGCTTCACCATGGGGCTGGGGCCCCCCAAAGCCCCAGCGCCACAGGCGGAGGCTGGGTCGGTGCTGGGTGAGCAGGGGAGGGGCAGCGAGGTGTCAAAGCCGGGTGGTGCCAGCCCCGCTTTGGCTGTGGCCGCGGTGGCACCGTGGGGTGCGGAGCCAGGACCCCAGGCAGGGGGACACATCCCGCAGAGGAGGCAGCACAGCTCGCAGGGGCAGCAGCCCCTTACCACCGCCGAGGAGCCCCGTCCCCCTGCACCGCAGCTGGAACACGGGCTTGGACACGGTTTCCAGATGTTGAGCGTGGGCAGATGTTGCTGCAGCTGCCGAGGAGATGGAATCACCATCTGTTCCTAACCCATGGGCACGGAGACTGAGGACAAGACACCGATTACCCCCGAGCCACGCTGCTGGGGCTCCCTGGCCCCTTGCGGGGACGGGCAGGTGGGCGATGCTCAAACCCTGTGCCTCTGCTGGGCAGGGAACATCCAAAATCTCGGTGCCGGCAGAGCGCCCAGCCCCGGCGGGTGTCCTCGCACCGTGGGGACCCGGGGGACAGGGGCCCCGCCACGGCACAGCCGGTTCACGGCTCAGCGCGTCCTCCGACGCTTCATTTCACCGCCCACCTGATAAACAGCTTGTGGGAGCCTGTGTCCGGCGCGCCGCCGGCACCGTGCCAGCCCGGGCGGCGGCCGCAGCCCCAGGACCCCCGCGTCCCCCGCGGGGCCATCGGCTGCTCACGGCGGTAAGGTGACCATGGGGAGACACGGGGTCGGGGGGCTGGTTCTGGAGGTCACCAGGGGACAGGGTGACATCCCCCAGCCCGCGGTGAGGTGAGGGAGCAGCTGTGCTGGCCCGGAGATTGTGGCTGAGGCAGCGCAGGGCTGGCTCACCATAGCGACCTGCGCCAGGCAGCAGCGCCAGGGCATCGCCCCCTAGGGCGGGGTGGGCACAGGAGAGACGGAGCTGGACCCAGGGACCGGCAAGGGACGTCAGCCCCCTCCCTGTGCTGCTGGGGAAACTGAGGCACGGGCACGGTGTCCTGACAGTGGGCACTTGGAACAGCCCGAGCCCGGCAGGGACACGCAGGCAGAGCACACGGATTCACGCTCGTGTGCACAGCCACACGTCACACCCTGTGCGCACCCACTCTTCTGGGTCCCCAGAGGTGGCCGTGGTCCCAGCTGCCCACTTGCCCCCGGACCACCATCCTTACTGCTCTGGGGCGGGGACGAGCCACGGTCCCTCGGAGCTCCCCGGGTCACCCCTTCCCGCGGGAGGGGAGGGCCCGTGACGTCCCCGTCCCCGTCCCCGGCCGGCCCAGCCCGCGCCTCTGCCCGTGGCTCTGCCCACGGCTCTCTCCCTCCGCCCCGCGCCCCGGAGGCTGTGCCATGCTGCGGGTGCCGGCGGGGACAGGGACACGGGCACCGGCGAGGACAGGGACAGCAGTGGGGACCGGAGAGGACAGCGGTATGTCCGCGGGAAACACCAAGCCCGGGGAAGGTGGCGGTGCACGCCCGGCGGGTGGCACCGGGGCCACCCAGGTGAGAGTCCCTGTCCCACAGGCTTTGGGGAGCGGGAGCCCAGGCAGGGGCAGCAAAGGGGGGCCCAGAGCGAACTGGTCCCGCCCCCAGCAGCGCAAAGGGGATCGGGCTGGGAAAGGGTTAAGGCGATCGCACCGCGGCTGCAGCCGATCGATGCCCCAGCTCCGCGGGGAACGAGGATGGATGGGACCTCCTGCTGATGAACCGGAGCTAATTTGCAGTTAATTGGCACCCTTCTGCTCCCCCATCTCCCCCTTCTTTTCCCTTGGGCTGTGCCCAGGATCTTGCTTGGGTCCCGGCCGGGAATTCCAGGGTCTGGGAGGCGGGACCCCCGGGATCCCACACACGCCTCGGGCACTTCTGGGGGAGCAGATGCATCACTGGGGGTCCCGGAACGGGAGAGTGACCTGACCGCCTCTGCAGCCCCCGCCCCGAAGCCATCGAGTGTCTGCGCTGTCTGGGACAAGGGGAATTTGGGGCCAGGGTCAGACTGGGAACAGCCCCGTACGCCCTCCCTGAGCTCAGGACCCGCCTTTGCACCCCGCAGCCCCCGATCCCAAGACATTCCCCCCAAAAAACACCCCTCACCTGCCGGTCTCAGGTGCAGAGAATCCCACAATCCCCGATCCCAGAACCCTCTGCACCCCACAATCTCTGATCCCAGAACCCTCTGCACCCCAAAATCCCCGATCCCAGAACCCTCTGCACCCCAAAATCCCCGATCCCAGAACCCTCTGCACCCCACAATCCCTCATCCCAGGACCCCCCTCATCCCCCGCGCTTCCCCGGCACCGGGACCGGGGCTGGCGGCCCCCCGGGGGATGCAAATTTGGGGGGATTCTGACCAATCAGAACGCAGCGTTCCGCTCTCGGGGAACCCCTCTCCGATTGGGCGGGGCCTCGTTCCCCTGAGCCAATAGGAGCGCAGAACTCGGGAGGTGGGTGGAGCCTTCCTGGTTTATGAATGGCGAGGGCAGCGCGGGCACGATCTGGGGGTGGAGCGAGCGCCNCCGGGACAGGGACCGGGACAGGGACCGGGATAGGGATAGGGATAGGGATAGGGATAGGGATAGGGATAGGGATAGGGATAGGGATAGGGATAGGGATAGGGATAGGGATAGGGATAGGGATAGGGATAGGGATAGGGTAGAGATCAGAATAGGGATAGGATAGAGATGGGGAAGGGATGGGGAAAGGATAGGGAAGGGGTAGGACAGAGATGGGGGAAGGGATAGGGCAGAGATGGAGCAGGGATGGGGCAGGGATCGGGGCATAGATAGGGATGCGGATACGGATAAGGATCCGGATACGGGCGGGGATGCGGGCAGGGCCGTGGGCAGGGCGGCTGCCAGGTTCCTCCAGCTGTGCTGCCTGAGTCTGAGGAGCTGGCAGAGGACCCAATTGGCAGCCTGGAGATGGCCACCCCACATTTGGCACCACTGGGACCTCCCATCGGCACCTCTGGGTCCTCTCTGGCACCACTGGGAGCCGTCTGGTGGCACCCAGCCCGGGCTGGGGGCCAGAGCTTCCCTCTGCTGGCAGCTGCCCAAGAACATGGTGTTTTAATCCGATTTTCTACAAAAACGAGGGTGAGGGCTAAAGAAGGAGCAGCTGTGGCAGCGGGGGCTCTGCTGGGACACTGCACAGGAGGCTTGGTGTGCTCTGTCTCCCATGGGTGCAGCAGCCCCAGGTCTGCCTGCGGTGGCACCTTTTGGAGCTGCCCACTGCCCATGGATGCTACAGACAAGGGAGCTGGGGTCCAGAAAAAGTGAGGTCCCTGTCCCCAAGTCCCTAGTGGCACGTCATGGCTGACCTCACACCAAGGTGCCATCAGGAGCCTGTGATGCTCCCTGTTTCTCCTCACAGCCGATTCCTGGCGCAAGATGACAGTCCCAGTGCCCAACAGCACGGTGGCGTCGTGGGCACGGCCAGAGCCCGAGCCGGAGCTGGAGCGGTCGCCCTGCCTGGTTGGCATCGTCCCCATCGTGTATTACAGCGTCCTGCTGGGGCTGGGGCTGCCAGGTGAGGGGGCTGAGAGGCATGGAAAGAAAATTCCTCAGCATGGGGGGACTTTACCTGCTCCCCCCAGCCCCAGTGCCCGGCTGCGCTGCCCAGCCCCAGGGCAGGTGCCAGCGCCACGGGGACAGATGGTATTTGCGTTGCTTGGGCTGGCACACGGAAGAGATTAATCAGCCCGGTAAATCCCCACAGCACCGGGATATTTATAGCTCCCCTCAGCTGGAGCCTGGCAGCCCTGGGGTCCGGGTGCTGCGGGGGGGGCTGTGAGCCCCCAGCTCGCACCTCCACCCACCGCTCCCCTCCCTCCAGTGAACATCCTGACTGCCGTGGCCCTGTCCCGCCTGGCCACCAGGACCAAGAAGTCGTCGTACTGGTACCTGCTGGCCCTGACCACCTCTGACATCCTCACCCAGGTCTTCATCATCTTCGTGGGCTTCATCCTGCAGACAGCCATCCTGGCACGGGCAGTGCCCAGCGCCTTCATCCACACTGTCAACGTGCTGGAGTTCACAGCCAACCACGCGTCCACCTGGGTCACCGTGCTGCTGACCGTGGACCGCTACGTGGCCCTGTGCCACCCTCTGCGCTACCGCGCCGTGTCCTACCCGCGGCGCACCCGCAAGATCATCGCGGCCGTCTTCGCCGTGGCGCTGGCCACCGGCATCCCCTTCTACTGGTGGCTGGACGTGTGGCGCGACGCCGACCCCCCCACGGCGCTGGACACGGCGCTCAAGTGGCTGCACTGCGTCACCATCTACTTCCTGCCCTGCAGCATCTTCCTGGCCACCAACTCCATCATCATCCGCAAGCTGAAGCGGCGGAGGCGAGCGGGGGGCGGCAAGACCACGGCGCTGCTGCTGGCCGTCACCACCGTCTTTGTGGTGCTCTGGGCTCCCCGGACCATCGTCATGATGTGCCACCTCTACGTGGCCTCCGTCAGGAGGGACTGGCGCGTGCACCTGGCCCTGGATGTCGCCAACATGGTGGCCATGCTCAACACTTCCCTCAATTTCTTCCTCTACTGCTTCGTCAGCCAGACCTTCCGCCGCACGGTGGGCGAGGTGCTGCGGGGACAGCCCCGGCAAGACCCCCGCCGTGGCAGTGGGCACTTCCCACCCCCAGCCCTGAAGCCGCTGAAGCTGCTGGGCAGCACTGAGCTCTGAGCCAGGGCAGTGCCCGGCTGGCAGTCCTGGTGCCCACCCAGCCCCACGCATTGCACCGGGACCCAGGGAAGCCTCACCCTCCACGGAGCCGGGGTTAATGCTGCTGATGGTGGCAGGAGGCAGGGGCTGTGCCCAGACACTCATTTGAGGGATATCGCGGTGCCCACCTGGCAGCAGCAGCCCAGGATGGGCAGCTCAGCCCTGCCCATGCTCAGCCCCTTCCGCAAAATTGGAACTCGCCCAGGGAACTCGCCCAAGGAACTCAAGCAGGACATGCCCCTGCTGAGTGGCACCGAGGGTCCTGGGGAGCGCAGGGGCTGCCCCTGGTGAGGGGTGGAGGGCACGAGTGAGCTCCTGCGAGCCCTGACAAGGACCTGTCCCCTGCCCCTGTCCCCAGCTGCCAGCAGAGGGCAGGGACAGGACACTGCGGAGCTGGCACTGCCGGGGCAGGCAGCTGGCACCCCCAGCCCCGAAAACCAGCCCTGCCGCCACCCTAATTCCCCATAAGGTCCTTAGCGTAATCCCCCAAAACCGTTCCACTCGGATTTCCGAAACGGGGCAGGACAGACCCAGGGGGTGCCCGGGGGGATCAGAGCTTCAGCGGGTTCCTGGCAGGGCACAGAGACACCTCCAAGCCCCACCAGACCACCTGCCCACCCCCGAGCCCTGGCTGTGCACGGATGGGGCGCAGCCTTTGCCCCCAGGGTGTGGGGCTGACCCACTCGCGGACCCACCCTGCCCCGCGCCCGGGGCATTCTGTGGCGTGGACAGACCCCGCCGGGGATGTCACCTCATCCCAGGCCGGATCCCTACCGGGGGACAGGGTTAAAGCCCGACCCGGTGGCGCGGGGGGTACCTGGGAGGTTCTCGCTCCATTAATTCTGGCACGTGAGGAGAGCAGAACCGGGAAGGGATTAGTTATTAACCCGACCGCGGGCAGGGGCTGAGGGGCCGCGGGGAGAGGGGCTCGGCTGCCTCGGGAACCCTCGGCGGGAGCTCTGGGATTGCCACCGGCCCCCCCCCCGATTGCCACCGGCCCCCCCTGTGCCAACCGGTGCGTATTTACTTGGCAAAGGAGGTGGAAATGTGCTGACGGCGTCCGCCGGCGCGAGGGGCTCCGCTGGGAACGGCTCCGAGCCCCGGTCGGAGCGGCAGGAGGTTCCGGGAGGGCAGCGGGGACCCCCGCCTCCAGGTACGGCTCTCGCCTTCCCGAGGGGAGCCGCCGCGGAGACGGGGTTCAGCCAGCCGTGCCAGCCGTGCCAGCCGTGCCAGCCGCCCGTCCCTGCGGCTCCCGAGGAAAGGTAAGCCTGGAAAAAATGCGCCCGGCGTGCTGATGTTTTCGGATAGAGCCTGGCCAGAGTCCAGGTCCCGGTGCTGAGAGACATCCCAGCCCCTCGTTGTGGCCTCTGTGCTGGAAGGACCAGTTCTGCCCAGTTCCACAACTGGGATCGCGGCTCCAAGCCCACCCAGAGCTCCGGGAGTCACGATCGGGCTCTGCCCGTGCCGGGAGCTCAGGGCCGGGGATCCATTGTCCCGAGAGGAAACCGAGGGCAGCACATGGTGGGCATCAACCCCCAGTGACCCCGCAGCCTGTTGGGGTCTTTCTGTAGGACCTATAAAAACGCCGGGGACGAGCAATAGGGGCTGGAAACGCGGGTGCCTACGGGAAAGGGGAGCGGAAAACGCCCGCAGGGGGCGGAACGCGAGGGTCTCCGTGGGAAGGGGGCTGAGATCACCCGCCGTGGGCGGATGGGGGGGTTCCCATGGGGAGGGGATGAGGAAATCACCCGCCAAGGAGGGGAACAAGAAAGGCAAACGCTGTGCGGCCATGGGGCAGCCTCGGCGGGACGGACGCCTGCCGGTGGCCCCACGGGGGGTCACGGGGGTCTCATGCTGAGTCAGCAGCCGGGAAAGCCTCCGGCGGAAGGAAGCAGCCGGTGGAGAGGCCGGGCTGCGGTGTGGGGGCGGCAGGACAAGCGGCCTCCGCTCCCGGCTCCGCTTATCCCCACGGCTGAGCCTTTCCCGGAGAGCGAGGGCTGTCCAATCCTGGAGCCTGAGCTCCAAATCCCTGGGGAAACTGAGGCACGAGGGCCGCTGCACAGCCCCTCGCCTGCACATCAGGGATGATCCAATCCCAAACGCCATCCCGAAGCCAAATGATCCTTAAGAAGAGAGCGGGAGGGTGGCGGTGGCGCAGCTCTGAGCCGGGACGCACTGTCCTGTCCCCGGGGGCACCGGCGGGCGCCGGTCCTTGTGCCACGGGTGCCGCCGGTTCCGGTGGGAGCCGGTCCTCCCACTGGAGGCTCTGCTGTCCTTTCTCCCCGGATTGTTTTCATCCCGGCCTGGATTGGGGCAGGCCCCGCCGGAGGCACATTGAACTTTCCTCTGCATCCTTCACCCTCTTGCTTCACCCTCCCGAAATAGCAGCGCCTGCCTGGAAAACTCTCCCAGGGCTAGCGGGGCCCCCGGGGTGCCCCGAATCTCCCAGGGCTTTTCTCCATCCCCAGGGATGGATGGAGTGATTGTGGGGTGCCCATCCCAACTCCAGGGTCGCGGCCTCCCCCGTGGGGACAGGGACCACCAAACCCTGCCTGTGCCCCGAGCTGGGGTTGCCCCTGTCCCCAGCCCACTCACAAAGGGCTTTTCTGGGCTTTTTCTGAGGTTTTCTGGGCCCTGCTACCCTGCCAAGGGCTCCGGCTTTATCCATCAGCTGACATTCCTCCGGGAGGCCCCTCCGGGCCCGTGTATCCTCACACGGTGGGGCCGCCCGCGGAGCGCCGCCCCTGGCTCCCACCCGGAGCCCACCGGAGGTGGAAGATCCCGTGTGGGTGGCGCAGACCCCGCTGCTCCGTCCCTTGTCCCCTGAGGGTCTTTCCGAATGTGCAGCGCCCAGCAGGGCCAGGCTGAGACCCTCAGCCTCATCACACCGATGGCCAGGTGGGCACACACGTGCTTCACCCCCAGCCCAGGCTCTGCCTCCGTCAGCCCCGTGCGTGCCCCGGGGCAGCCCCCCGGTCCCGTCCCTTGTCCCCTCAGAGTCTTTCCCGGGGAGCAGCGCTCGGCAGAGCCAGGCTGAGCCCCCGCAGACTCATCACACTGATGGCTGAGGCCGCACTGACTCATCACACCCATGCCCAGGTGGGCTCCCCGCTGTTCCGCGCCCCCCAGTGCGGGCTCTTCCCCCCCACCTCAGCCCCTCCGTGCCCCGGTGCCCCCGCCCGGTGCTGTGGGGCAGGTCCCGGCCGGCCCCGATCGCGCTCTCGGAGCTGAGCCGCACCTCGGGGAGGGGCCGGGCCAGGCAGGCGCACGGTGCGGCGGCACCGGGG